>CM067217.1:110038810-110306374 GCA_034190945.1 Octodonta nipae
GAATCTGCAAAAACCTGAGAACGTAGACAGGCGTCTAGTACCTCCACTTCATGGCGAGCAGGATGTAGTCTATTCAGACTTGAAAAGGCAGAAGCATTCGCTTGACAGCATTGAAAGAGTGTAGACTAAACCACACGACGACGACCACCACGAACTCCAAGTCCAGAGGCAAGCCAGAAGGATCAGGAACCAGAGGACATCCACCGATCAGGACCACGACCCCGGAAGAGGTACGTGACCGTATATCCAACAGGATAGTCAAACGGTTCATCAGGAAGGCTGTCGTTTCCTTGTCAAACATCATCAATGCAATGCTAAGACTCAGATACTACCCGAGGAGATGGAAGTTTGCCGACATTATCATGCTGCCAATAAGGACAGTACTTTTCCACAAAACTATCGCCCTATTAGTCTACTACCAGCCATGAGTAAAGTAGCAGAAAGGATCTTCGCGAATCGACTCCAAGAAACCATAGACGATCTGAACGTGATTCCAGTCCAGCAGTTTGGATTCAGACATCGACACGCCACCGAACATCAAATTCTACGCCTTGTAGAATACGCCTCAGACGAACTCAACCGGAATCGAAGAACAGCCTTCATCTTCCTGGATGTAGCAAAAGCCTTCGACCGAGTATGGCATGACGGACTATTGGTCAAGATTGCCCAATTAGGATTTTCCAATAACATTCCTTTTTGAAACATCGAAGAGTAAGAGTACGAGTAGGCCAAGAGCACTTCAGATACCGGACCACCGAGGCAGGGATTCCCCAAAGAGCAGTCCTGTCCCCAATGCTATTTTCAATCTACACTGCAGACATCCCAAGACCAGCCGACGCTATAATTGCCCAGTTCGCCGACGACACCGCCATAGCATGCCAATCTTTCAGAGTCAAGCCAGCCTTGAGGCGGCCGCAGCATGCCACTGACAATTTAGCGGAATGGTGCCTTCAGTGAAAGATAGCCATCAACGAGGACAAAACCCAAGCTCTGTTCGTCAACGGGAGAAGCCGCACGATCGTTCCGACAGGAAACCTGACCGTCAACGGCAGACAAATTTCATGGAAGAACGAAGTCAAATACCTTGGAGTCATCATCGACAAGGGATTGACTTTCACGAGGCATTTCAAGAGACTCGTAATAAAGTCCGGGCTGTCCGTGTCAAACTTTACCCCTTAATAGGAAGAGGAAGCAACCTGGAACTCTTAAACAAGCTGACTCTTATCAAGACAGTCATCTTGCCAATGCTGACGTACGCTTCAATAGTATGAGGACACACCAGCAAGAGCAACAGGCAGGCCATCCAAAGGCAGGAGAATCTATGCCTACGCCTCGCAGTCGACACACCCTGGTTCGTTCGTAACACGGTGATTTTCAACGATTTACGACACCAACCAGTGCTTGCAGAAACGAAGAGGAGGGCCAGAGAGGCTTACGCCAAACTGGAACAGCACCCAAACCTTCACCTACGACAACTAATCGATTTATTGACAGATACAAACGGCCTAAGAACCAGCTCTGCCTTAGCGAAGGGGAAGAGGACGAAGAAGCCCAGAGATAGAAGACAGGTAAGAAAAAAGTGAAGTATATAACAATCTTTTTTTTTCAGGTGACAACAAGGGGCGGCCCGGGGGGAAACCAGCCTATCAAACAAAGAGAAGACAGAAAACACAAACCCATAAAACAAACGACGACAACGTGCACACCCACAGAAGAGTACAATTAACTATATATCATAGCAAAGAATGAGCCATGTAACACAAATAAGACAGTTGCTGTAGTACCATTAAGGTAAAGCAACGGAACCAAACCAAAGCCAAGCTATCCCAACAAGAAGACAGCGATTATGCAGAAGGAAAACTGTGTTAGCGTGAGGACCTGAGTTAATTCTCAGGGGGTGGATGGCAAGGCGGCTGGAAGTGCTCATTAGTAAAATTTTCTGAAGGGCAAATCTAGTTCCTGGGCTCACGCATGAATGTGTGGGGCCAATGTTATTTCTCCAAGTATGTTACTAGAATAACAAATTCATTGTGAATAGTAACACTCAAAAACTATATATATTATATATTCTATAGCAATCTAGTGATCCAGCACAATAATTACAAGTATTACTACTACTCTTGAATTTTGCACTGCAAATCCCATTTATAGAGCAATTAAAGCACATATACAAATTAAATTCATCATAAACAATATCTGATTGTTCTAATATACAATTTTCGATTGGATATTATCTTGATATAGCTTTGATCATTATATAATTTATTATATGAATTAAAAATACAAAAATTGTGTTCAACTGTTCAACCTTATTTAGTTTGAAAATTCACAAAACAAAAAACAAAATACGGTTTGTAGGTATGAATCCAAGTGTGTTCCCTGTCATAAAGTATCAGATACCTCAATTTGTAGCTTTACCTGCTCATGCGCAATAAAAAATATTAACCTATAAACAAATGTTCATCAATAAATTAAAAATATAAGTAAGTTGGAACAAAGGATATTTTTCATCGAACAAAGAATAAATAGTTCTGATATATTAAATAAAAAACAGAAACAGGCCAAATTACCGAAGTTGGTGCCAACTTAAGGGTCAAGTTTTTAAACATTTTTTTAAGACAAACGAATAACGAACAAAAGTTAATTTTGATCGAACAATGAAGAACAAATGACGAGCAATTAAACGAGCCAAGAATTTTTACAAAAATTTGATTTATCTCCGCCAACTTAAGAGAGCCGTTAAACTTCATTTACTTCACTTTTCATGCGAGTTATGTCGAGAGTCGTATAGTAGAGCTGTCGAATGGTTCGAGAATCGGGCCCCTGGTCGAGCAGGCAATCTGTAGTGGTAACAAGATGCATGGCGTTGGTAGTTTTATCTTTCTCTAATTTAATCGAATATTACTTTGTAAGACAGAGAGAACGAACGACTGTGTTGTCACTCGACTGTGTATCACCTTACTCTATGACAATATATTAGTCTATGCCTGCATGCACATCCGATACTATGGAGAGTGTAGAGTAAAAGGAGGACAAACTTATATGGGAATAAAACTGAAAAAGTGTCCAGTGGACGGTTTCAAATAAAAAGTTCAAGAAATGACCAGAATGGCGCAAGTGTGACCACAGGGTATGTTATGAAGTTAATTGTCACCGGATTGAAATACACAAATCCCACATTTAGAAGTGAAGCGGCTGAAAAAGTGAGAGTAATTATTAGTAAAAATCGTAAACAAAACGTAGAAAATCTATTATGCGAACTTCTCTTTGTAAATGGTTGTCTCCGTTTATTGTAATCTCTGCAAGTGATATGAGTTTATAGTGTATTAATTGTGATATAAATTAATAAGCGTGTGCCCCCATTACGACTTTTTATAAAACGGAGTGATATTATGATTGTTATTTTGTTATAAATTTTGAAATAGTTAAACAATGAAAAAATGTGTATATTTGTAATATTTTTATACTTATTAACAAATAGATGTTGGTGAATTAGATGTAAACAAAATTATTTATTTTTACATTCTTGTGTTCATATTACATATTTATTTTGAAAAGTGTCCCTATACAAAGTTGGTATTTCTACTTCCTTGCTCACCTCTCTCTAGATAAAAAGTAATTAACAATTATTTTCTTCACTGAACAAACTGCTATAATTAAATTATCTCTTCTGTTATCATTATAGAACACATTTCACTTGAATTTTAGTCTAGAATAGTTTCTTCTTTTCAAGGTTTCTAACATTTTCACATACTGGTTTTCCATATATTTTTTCTTGCCTAGTTGGACATTAGCTACTATTAAATAACTATTCTTAGCATCTTTCTGCTGTAGTTTAAATATTTCCAAAGGTATGCCTGGTGAATGCACCTGGGAAAATATGTTCAGAAGTTTGTTGAAGTTGTCGAGTTGGTGGACAATGCCATAATAGCTTAGTAATTATGTAATAATGGGTTCTTCAGAGTTTAATTTATGAAGGATATTTATCTTAAATCCTAAAAATATGTAAATAAAATTTGCTTGTAAGTCATTTTTATCTATGTACAAGATATTTCATTGACTTAACACTTTATTAATGTTAAATATAAATCTGGTTGTTGAACTGATGGTTAAATTTGCATTTTTTGGATGTGAATTCTTCACATTAACCTAATTTTATTCACGTAGGTTTGTTCGTAGAAAATTGATTTCTACGAACAAATTACCCGGTCGGTACTAGTGGCTCCCCCAAATTGAAACCATTTTGTGGACACTTTTTCTTACACAGAGTGTGTTCTCCTTTTACTCAAACCTCCATATCCGATACACACAATTTTTTCTTCTACTTCTCTATGCGCACACGGTGTCATGCTGGAGTACTAATGGAACGGTGAAGACTCGTGCACTATGCCACACAGTGCACCTGTGTGTGTAATAGATCTTTTCACCCTTTGTAATGGGCATGCTCGTTTGGCATGGTAAAAAGGCGGAAATATGAAAGTTTCGTGCACTTTTCACAAATATGCATAGGGAACTAGTATTAATATACCCTTATTATCAATGAAGTTAACTTTGTTATTTTGATAGATCTTTCAATTAAAGCAAATAACTGCATTAAATTATAATGGTTATTAAAGTGATATTTTCGGCCATAAGTTGAAAATAAGGCTGATCTATTTGGCAGGTTAGGACAAAATTGATACTCATATTAGATTCAAAGTAATAAATATACTGATAATTAATAAAATAAACATTAGTAATACAAAATTCAAATTTAATTAATTTATTATTACTATGTTTTATCAGTCATTTGTGAAGATTGGTCATTAATTATGGTTCAGGATCGCCATGTGATATTATAATGTTGCAGGCAGCGGCCTCGACCAATAATATTAGTTGTAAAGACTGTCTGTTTATTTCAACTGATTATTTGGTTACACTATGCTAACTACT
Source organism: Octodonta nipae (assembly GCA_034190945.1). NCBI lineage: Eukaryota > Metazoa > Arthropoda > Insecta > Coleoptera > Chrysomelidae > Octodonta > Octodonta nipae. Next base: position 110,043,743 of record CM067217.1, read on the forward strand.
TCTAATCATTAATATGCTACATTATGAACTGTCGACTGATGATTCGCGATTGACATCAATTGTCGATGTGTGTCATCAGTCGATTGATAAGCTATTTCAACTATTTGGTGTACGTGATAATTTTTGTAGACATGCTGAATTTAAGGGGTTTCCTAGAATGGTTTATAATGTTATGCTAATAAGTGTTTAATTAATTTCCTAAAAGTGTCATGAGGAATTTCCGTTACACTACCTTTCCTTGAGGAAGTGGGATGCGCGGTAGCGTATTCCACGCAACTTCAAAGTTAACTAATAATTTCGGAAGTCGGACTCACAACAGTTTACCTGCATATTACATATGTCTTATTCAAAGGAAATTCACTATATGTCCATAAAGTCAAGTCCACTATAGTTTCTAACACTTGTCACGCAGTTTTTAATGTCACTATTCACTGCAATCTTAAGCCTATATTTATGAGTTCGGTTATTTTATTGTGAAATGTCCCAAACTTAACCTATATAATGGTACATGGTTTCTAATTAGTATTTGAAAACTCTGTTTTTATGAATGTCTAAGTACTTCTTGGGAAATAACACCACAGTTTAAAGAAAATTGTTGTATATTCCAAACATTTCGGGGTCTAGGTCAGACTTGTCCACCTTTTTGGAATTGTAAGTCCTTTGCTTTAGCGTCGTATGCTAATTTACGATGCCGTTTTGCTGCTTCGAGAGCTTCTCGAGTTCTTTTCAGTGCTATCTGGAGTCTAAATCTTATTTCTTGGTCGTAACTATCGATATTATATAGTGGTTGTAGGGAAGATTGACTTAATTTGTCGGGAAGGATAACCTTTTTGGCGAAAACTAATTCAGAGGGTGTATAATCGTGATATACGCTGGGGGTAATATTATAACAAAAAGTATAGTATTTAATCCATGTGTCCCAATCGTTTTGCTCGTTATTAATATACATACGGATAAATTCGTTAAAAACTCTGTGATTCCGTTCACAAGTTATTGATTGTTGATGATATGGGGTAGAAGTGATATGTTTAATGTTTAACATTTGTAAGATATTGCGTAGTAGCTCATTAACGTAATCCATACCAAGATCTGTACTAATTTTCTTGCATTGATCCATAAATCAGGATAAAATTTTCGATAATCGCTTTGGCTACAGTAGCTGCTGATTTGTCGGGGATTGGAGTCATCACGATGTATTTCGTTTAGTCGCATTTCAAAGTGACTGCATATGCGTTTCCTAGCACTGTGCGGAGGAATGGACCTATAGTATCTATAGACACTATGTCGAAAGCTTTTTGCCGGGTTGGAGTTATTTGCATAGGTTCTGTGTGCTTAATTTTGCCTTTATTGATCTGGCATTTGTGACAATTTTTGACGAAGTTTGCTACGTCTCTTGACATATTTTTCCAAAAATATGTTGATTTTAATTTTTTATGTAAACACTTTTGTCCGCAATGCCACCACACGTTGGATTTGTGTGGAATTTTTCTATTATACTTGCCTTATCGTTTCTGTTGGTAATTAGTAGTTGGTTTGTGACATAAAATTATATTCACATTCTTCAATATTCCTTGTCCCATTTCTTTGAATTCATTCACAGTGTACACTTTAAATATTACATCCTCGAGGTACAATTTTAATTGTAATTTTTCTACACTACCAACCATTTTATTTAGCTTAGATAGGATTTCTTCTAGGGGAAATCTACCATTGGTTACGTGCAGAGAAAAATTTGAGCTCATTTTACCTTTATGTTTTATAAACATTTGCAATGAATTTGGGAAAAGTTTAAATGATAATGTTGGCAATTTCATCAAGTGAACGTTACCTAAGGCTTCGTATACTTTGCGGGGTATGGTGTCTTTTTCGCTTATATCTTCGACTAAGGGGGTATCTAGTAACTTAGCTTTTGATCTTGTAATAGCGAATATCTGTCCTACGTTTGTAGTAAGTCTTTTTAGTTCGTCTGAGTTTATACGCGATAAAGAGTCCGCGAGGGAGTTGCCTTTACCTTTAACGTACTGTATTTCAAATTGAAATTCTTCTAAGTCTAACAGCATGCGAGTTAATTTTGACGAAGGATTTTTCATGCTGTAGAGATAGACTAAAGGGCGGTGATCTGTTCTGACTGTAAAGGGGTGGGTATAGAGATAACATTCGTAGTGGTTTATTGCCCAATGAATGGCTGTTAATTCCTTGAGAATTGTGGGTTTGTGACTTTCACCTTTTGTGAAGGATTTTGATGCGTATGAGATCGGCAGCTTTACACCTTCGAATTCTTGGGATTATACTGCCCCGCAGGCTTCGTTAGAGTCTGTTGTCAGAATGAACGGTTTATTAAAATCTGGATATTGCAAGATATGGGGGGGGGGGGTAACCAAAGATTGCTTAAGAGAGTTGAATGCTTTTTGGCATTCCGTGGACCATAAGAAGGTTGCATTCTTTCTTGTAACTAAATTTAAAGGTTTGGAGATTTCTGCAAATTTAGGAATAAATCTACGATAATAGTTACAAAATGCTACAAAGCGCTTTACCACGTCTGCAGATTTAGCAGTTGGGAAATTTTTTATGCTAGAGAATTTCGAATCGTCTGGGAGTATTCCTCGATCGGTGACATTGTGTCCTAAAAATGTAACTTCTTTCCTAAAAAAGTTGCATTTTCCGGCGTTGAGTTTAAGGTTGCATTTCCGACAGGTTTCGAATACTTTTTTAAGATTGCTTAGATGGTGCTTGATGGAACAACCGATGACTATTAGGTCGTCTATGTAGAGAAAAGCTTTTTCTGGGGTTAAGCCGGCGAATGCTATTGACATCATTCGGCTAAAACTATTGGAGCTAAGTGATAGTCCAAAAGGTAGTCTCGTGAAGCAGTATGAGCCTGAGTCTGTGCTGGATTCAGTTTCCACGGGAATTTGATGGAATCCTGATATCACATCTATCACTGAAAACCATTTGGCTCTCCCTAATTGATCTAGGATATCGTCTATACGCGGTAAGGGAAATTTGTTTATCAGTTTTTTATTTAATTGCCTGAAATCTACTACTAAGCGCCATGATTTCTGTCCGTTTAGAACTTTTTTCGGTACTAGCAATATGGAGCTGTTATAATTGGATGCTGAGGGTTCAATAATTCCGTCTGTAAACAATTTATTTACTTGTTTGTTAATTTCGCTTTTTAAACAGTGTGACTGTCTATAATTTTTAGTATATACAGGGATATTGTAGTTAATTTGAGCTTTTGCTCGTAAAAGTTATTCGTGGTTATAGGGTCTGTTTCGAGGGCAAAAATATCTGAAAATTCGCTACATAATTTTTCAAGATCGTCCTTGGCTATTTCTGGTATTTCGCTGTTTAGTCAGACTATTATGTCGGCTAATTTTTGAGTTATTTAATGTAAATATATTGAATTGATCTACGTTAGTAGTTTCCGGTTTAAAGTTTTTAAGTCTAACGGTATCTGTTGTTGTATTCAGAATTCTGATGATAGGATAATTTGGTGAAACCAATGTTCGTGCGATGTGAACTCCGGGTTGAATTTGGCAGTTTGTTACGACAGCATCTTGGTTAAGGTTTTTAAGGTATTAATTTGCCTATACACTTCACATCTAGGTGGGATAATGATTTCGTTCTCTTCAGTGCCGCTTGAAATATGAATTGAAATTTTGTGCCGATTTATTCTCAGCGTTAGTGATCAATCATGATAATTTATCATGCTTTCGAATTTGATAAGAAAATCTCTGGATTGATTCAGCCGATACTTGTTGGAAATTCATTTCACTGAACTAAAATCACCTTCAATTGCACTTTCCACCAAATAGAGTGGAAAGTGCAATTCAAGGTGATTTTAGTTCAAAGAAAATCTCTCCCTAAAATGGCATGAGTGGGCATTGGGAAATCTGACGATACTATTTGAAAGTCGTGTTTTACTGGGTGTCCGTCGAAAAGGAGTGTGAGTTTTGAAGTACCTAGGGTTTTGTGGTTACTTTCAGAAATTCTTTTAATATTGCAAGAATTGTAGCTGTTTATATGGAAATTGGTGGGAAGATAAGATTCTTTAAAAATGGATATATCTGCGCTTGTGTCTATAATAAAAGAAAATGGTTCGCAGTAGTCGTAAGTTTCCAATGAAAGTTCGATGAAATTTGAAAATGATAAGTCGATACTGAAAATTTTTAAACAGTTGTCCCCAATCCGTGATTGATTACGATTGTTTTTACTCAAATTGTTCCTGTTAAGTAGAATAAGTCGCTTTCTGCTGTAGGTTCCGGTGCGATATTCGTTAATTTATCGATGAATTCCTTCGTACTTTTGAATGTTCCAGCCTCTATGATAAGTTTAGTTCTGTCAGAGTTTGCGTTTTGTATTACACTTCTGGTTAGTGTATCTGTGGAATTGTTTTCCGCTACTTCCGATGGTACTCCTTCCATGATGTAAGCTCTTTTTAGTTTGTTGCAGATTACCTTTAATTCGTTTGCGTAGTTGGCGTTGGTTCTGGCATTTTGTTTGAAGTTTGAGAGTTTATTACCTCTTGTTCTAGAGTTCTCAAATTTTGTGTTATTTTTCAGGGTATTATATATGGAGTTTATCGTGTTTTCGGTGGAGATTAAATCTCGTGCTTTACCGGATAATCTAGTTTTGGTATAAGCAACTGCTGCCTGTCCATGTTCCCCTACATGTAATTGTAATAGTTCAAGTGCATCTAAAAATGACTGTGGTGTTTCCGTATCGCCGTTGAATTCTATGGGTAATATTTTACTGATAAGATTGAAAAAATTCGTAAAAGACATTGTGTATACAGGCTCCGTGAGCAAAATTACGCCTTCAACGATACTAATGTCGATTTTCTCGGTACAAGAATCGGTATTTTATAGTTTACTTCTAAATTCTGGAAGGCTCTAAGGACTTTATCCCTAACGAAGAGAAAATCACGTCTAACTTCTAATCTATCTGGATCTTGTAACGATCTCCAGTGTCTATTGATTAAACTTGTATAATTATTAAATAATAGAACTAACTTGTCCGTGATATCTTTTCGAGTGCTAGCACCTGTTGGAATCTTAGTTTTTAGGGCACGTTTGGCCTGCACGGTTATTTCTAGTTTAATTACATCAAATTGCCCAGATAATTGTCGATGATCAATTGACATTCCTACACACTACGTATTGTACGAGTAACTTTGTTAAAGATTTCGTAAAAATATAATTCGTAAGCACCTCGATATTCTAATTTGCAAACAATACAAGGAAGTTTTCAAATACCTTACAAGGCCAATGACGACTATGGGTCAGCAAAAATATAGTAAATAGAACATTTAATGACCTAGTTATATCACACCTTTAGAGATTAAGTTCATTCATGATATAATGTACTTACTCAGCACGTCCATAATTTCCTTAACAATGTATTAAAGTGTTCGATATTTCTTACATGTATATGCTAAAATAAATCTCCTAAAATTCTTAAATTAAGACATAATAATCATAGATTACATATTTATAATATGTTATAATGTTCTGTACCTTACAACTTTTAGGGCTGTTGGGTTTGCCTATCTAGAATAGCCATACTTCTTAGTATGTCCCTTTTTATATTTCTCCTGTGCATATTTTTAAGTTTTATTAGCAACATTACCAGGGCTACTGCAGCTATTACGTATAACGACACTCTTACGTCAAGCGGGAAATTATCTTCATATATATATATAGACATTGGAATTAACTTCCCCATTGTCGGACGTTTCTTGAGTTTGGTATTTTGACTGTGTGGTTTTGAAAATCATGTAGTTTCGATCGGCTGAATTATTCTGTCAGAAGATTATGTTCGAGGGCAGGATCGCCATGTGATGATTGGTCATTATTTATGGTTCAGGATCGTCATGTGATATTATAATGTTGCAGGCAGCGTCCTCGACCAATAATACTATTTGTAAAGACTATCTCTTTATTTCTACTGATTATTTGGTTACACTATGCTAACTACTTCTAATCATTACTATGCTACATTTTGAACTGTCGACTGATGGTTCGCGATTGACATCAATTGTCGAAGTGTGTCATCAGTCGATTGTTTTGCTATTTCAACTATTTGGTGTACGTGATAATTTTTGTAGACATGCTGAATTTAATGGGGTTACCTAGAATGGTTTATGATGTTATGCTAATAATTGTTTGATTAATTTCCTAAAAGTGTCATGAGGAATTTCCGTTACTTGTCTGTGTCTGTCTTTTTTACTACAATTTGTGATTTAAATTATTTTGGCTACTCATCTTTCGACTGACAGATATATGAAAGTTATTTTATAAGATTTTCACGAAATCTGTTCAAAAATTATATGTAATATTACTGAAGGCTGTACATGTGGTACAAATAAAATATAAAATTCAGTATAAAAATATTTATTTAAACTCAATTTGCATCTATATGTCTGGTCATGATACATTATGTACAACTGAATATGAAAAAGTTTACACTCGTTTTATTTAATGTTATATCTTTTAGCTTGTTATTGTCTTAAAAACCCATACACATAAACACATATATGTTTCTTTATTTACATATTTACATAAACTTTGAACTGTTTATTCTTTTTGTTGATCTAATAAGCTTTCGACGAGATTCGATACAAGACTTTGGAAAACTAATAAAGTCAAAAGTAGTAAATTTGGGAAATTCAGATAATACCTTGTATTTATACCCTAAACCGGTCATGCTCATTGGGTTGCTTAATCCCCTGTGTCCTCTAATCAGCATGGCCGTACCTGGCGATTGTTTGCCTGTGATGCATAGCGGCAATGGTTCCAGAAGAGGTCTCCAAACGTTTTTAGTTTGGAAGCTGGGCTCGCTCATTATATTCTCATTAGAGATTATGTATGCAGTCTCTACGAATTTTCTCTAATACCAGTGCTCCTCCTTGTGACGTTATGGTGCTCGGTCCATGCGTGATTAGCTAATCCAGAGTGGTTATGTGGTGCTCCTTAACCCTGGTATCCAGTGGTCTCTTAGTCTCCCCAATGTAGAGATTGCCACATTCACAGGGTATGCTGTATATACAGTTCTTTAGTACTACGGGATTATCCGGCTTCGTTTTTGCGATCATGCTCCTCAAGGTGTTGTTGCTTTTGAAAACCATTTTGATTCCGTATCCATATCCAATATGTCTAAGTTTTTCCGACAAGCCTTTAGTGTATGGTAGTAATACTAATATATGGTTGTCTGTTTTCAACGTTAAATAAAGTAGTATTCATTTCACGACAAGTGTCTAATTGAACCCACGGAAATCCGTAGCAATTCAGCAATTGATGTCAGGTGTGGGAAATAAACTGTTAATGGTGTTAATTAAAAAAGATGAGAAAAGACAAAAAGAACAGGAGTTACTCTAAGATAAAAGACAAAAAGAACAAGGACAACTAATGAAATTTCAGCAAATGGTGCAGCTAATTAAAAATGCAAATGAACTAGTTGAAAGTAAAATAACGGAAGTAAAATGTGAAGTTGATGCGGTACATAAGAAAATTGAAATAGTAAAAGATTTTGTTGAAATGAAAGTTGATTATGTTGAAGTTAAATTACAAAATGAAATTCACAATACACAAGAGATATTAGAAGACAACCTACAAAATTAAATTTACAAGGTAGAAAACGAAGTTCACAAAGTGCAGGAGATATTTGAAGACACAATACAAAATAAATTTGAGAGGTTTCGAAAAGAAGTTATGAAAGGGAAACATCTAGATGTAGTTGTTGGACATTCTTTCTGGCCTATGTAGACATGGCAGTTTAATGCAGTTGCAACCACCTATACATGGGGTAATTATGAGAAAACTACAGCTCTTGTGATTTCCTTAAGAGGGTTTGTACTAAAATTGCCTCAAAGCATTCCAGATGGGCAACAGACAGATTATGACAAATTAGTTTCAGGCCTTGAACGTAGGTATGATAACCAAACTTGCAAGAGTTTGAAGCAGACATTAGATGGTTGGTGAACCTAACATATCCAGAGGCGCCTGAAGAGTTTCGAGAACAATTTGCAACCCAATGATTTATTGACAGTATTGGGGATGGTGAAACAGAGAAGTCTGTGACTAAGTGGCAGCAAAAAGTGCAATGAAGCTCTTCTTCGTGCTTTAGAAATTGAAGCAATCATGAATATGTCAAACCCAAAAGTAAGAGTAGTCTCCTTTGAGAAAGGTGGCCAAGAATGCACAACTAATATGGAAGGCATGTTTAACAAGTTCTTGTCAGAGATGAAAAAGGTGTTAGAAAACACGACACGGAAAAATAATACGTCCCAGTCTATCAGCAGTGTGAAATAATTCCGTTGTGGAAGAACCGGCCATTTAAGAAGAGACTGCAGTTAGGATGCCTCAGCAATCACCATCTAGAGACAGGGACAGCCAAACCAGTAATACTAACGACCAGGAAAACTCCGAGTAGTCAGTATGAAGGGGCGAATGATGACTAGCCATCCACTAGCCGCCAGGACAGTATCTCTCCGAGGATTTTGTAAAGATGGAGGCATCAGCGGCAAGAATATCACTAATAGATTTGACACTGGTGCTGCTGTTTCAATAATTAAATCAAAAATTCTAAAGAAAGCAGACCTCCAACCATTATCCGACTAAACATTCCCACATGAAATGTATTCCGGTAGGGGCGGTAGGTCATAAGGCTTGATTCAACCCGACAAATAACCGATACACAGCCGGTAATCGCACTATAGACCATATACTTCTGCAGGTAGCCTGTAAGGCACAAATATCGTAGTAAGGCTAGAAAGAGAGGGCAATAGAGACCCTAACAGGATATTTCACTTGGTGGAAGTAATGAATGAACTACATGCTGGACGTATTTCATTAGAAGCAGCTCCCAATCGAATGAAATAGATTCTTGCTGTCTCTATTGCCCTCTCTTTTTAGTCTTGGCAAGAAATGTATGCATAAATAGTATGCCAGGACTAAGAAGAGAGGTCAGTAGAGAGAGTAAGCTATTTCACTCGATTGGGAGCCTGTTACCCAGTCTATTGCCCTCCACAAGTATATGCTGTATATAAAGGTTGGGCCGAATCTCATAACCAAGGATAATACATAAGGAATTGCTTGATAGTTATACATATTTCCAAAAAACGTCACGAAGTGGCTGCTTTCCTAATTAAGTTGTTGCAAATATCCAATTAATTGGAAGCACCTAACCCAAAAACTCTTCAATTGTAACAGTTAATGCGTCACAACAACTCTGGGCAGACCCAAGAGACGGTGATACGTCATAAAGTGACAAGTTTCATTCGAAATTTTGTAAGAGTGATCAAGCAATCCTTTGTGTACTATCCTTGCCTAATAACCATTAGAGCTTGAACATTCTGGGGATAGCCTGCAGTGCAAAAATGTCGTGGCAAGACTAAAGAGAGAGATAGGGCAATAGAGAGGGTAAGAGGCTATTTCACTCGGTTGGGAGTTGGATAGTAGAAGTAGAAAACCTTTCTCTATTGTATAATCTGTGGAAAACCTTCTTATCGCTATGTACTATGGAGGGTTGAGTAAAAGGAGGACACACTCTGTGTAAGAAAAAGTGTCCATTAAATGGTTTCAATTTGGGGGAGTCACCGGTACGACCGGGTAAGTTGTTCGTAGAAATCAGTTTTCTACTTCTACGAACAAACCTACGTGAATAAAATGAGGTTAATGTGAAGAATTCACATCCAAAAAATGCAAATTTAACCATCACAGTTCAACCACCAGATTTATATTTAACATTAATAAAGTGTTTAGTCAATGAAATACTTTGTACATAGATAAAAATGACTTACAAGCAAAATTTTACTTGCACATTTTTTTAGGGTTCAAGATAAATATCCTACATAAATTAAACTCTGGAGAACCCATTATTACATAATTACTAAGCTGATTATGGCATTGTCCACCAACTCGAGAACTTCAACAAAGTTCTGAATATATTTTCCCAGGGATATTCAACAGGTGTGCCATTGGAAATATTTAAAAGACAACTACAGCAGTAAGATGCCAAAAATAGTCATTTAATAGTAGCTAATCGAGCTTTTTGTCCAACTAGAGAAGAAAAAATATATGGAAAACCATTGTGTGAAAATGTTAGAATCCTTGAAAAAGAGATAATTTAATTATAGCAGTTTGTTCAGTGATGAAAAGAATTGTTAATTGCCTTTTATCCAGAGAGAGGTGAACAAGGAAGTAGAAACACCTAAAGGGACACTTTGCAAAATAAATATGTAATACGAACACAAAAATGTAAAACTAAATAATTTTTATTTACATCACCATCTATTTGTTAACAAGTATAAAAATGTTATAAATATACAAATTTTTTCCATTGTTTAACTATTCCAAAAAGTTTTATAACAAAATAACAACTATAAAATCAATGAGTTTTAAAAAAGTTAAAACTGGGGCACAAACTTATTAATTTATATCACAATTAACACACTATAAACTCATATCACTTGCAGAGATTACAAAAAACGGAGACAACCATTTACAAAGAGAAGTTCACATAACAGATTTTCTACGTTATATTTACGATTTTTACGAATAATTACATCATTCTCACTTTTTCAGTCACTTCACTTCTAAATGGAGGATTTGTGAATTTCAATCCGTTGACAATTGCTAACTATCTAACATACCCTGTCGTCACACTTGCGCCATTCTGGCCAATTCTTAAACTTCTTATTTGAAAGCGTCCGCTGGACACTTTTTCAGTTTTATTCCCATATAAGTTTGTCCTCCTTCATTCGACCCTCCATACTATGTACACAAAGAGTGGATGCTTTGTGGTCAGTTCACTGTTTGGGGGTGTGTATGCATATGCACAAATTATTCACTATAGATGTTTGACACTCCATATACCAAGGTCAAATATTTTTATGCGTGCCCCGACCGTAATGGCGCCACAAACAAGCCTTAATAGTTTGTAGAAATCTTCAATGAGAGAAAATCATTTCAGAAAATAGTCGATTATCATCGTCAATCGTTCAAATAAAGCAATTTGTAATTGTAGTGACACTCCATTTTGTGAATTTTTCTGTGTATTTGTGTGTTTTTGGAGTGGTAAAAAATAAAAAGCGCTTGCGAGTGAACAATTTTTAGATTTTTGAGGATTTTTAGTTAGGGTATTGCTATAAATATGAAATACATTAAAACGTGTTGTCCCCCGGGATGTACGGACAGAATTAATACTTTGTTAAAATTAACATGTTTCTTCTCTTTTCAGAAATTAAGGACAAATTTAGTCTACCCAAGAAGCAGCAAATACAGCAAAATTGATTTTGTTTTTGGATAGCCTTTTTGACAGCTGCAATTTTATACAAAAGTAGCACCTATCAGCAAGCAAATGAAAGGAGCATTATCTTCAACTTCAGGATATGAAGAGTTTTAGAAGGAGCAAATTAAGGTTTTAAAAAGTATGATAAATCAAAAGAAGCACTTTGTTATGGTTCCTTCTGGTTTTATTCAATTAAAGAAAACGAGTTTAAATACAAACAAAAAATATTTTTGAATAGAGACCCACTGGAAAAATGCAATTCCACAATATCATTTTGCTCACAACATTTACTACAAAATGCCTTAAAAATGTATGGGATGTCAGAATAATAAATCATCTTTTTAAACGACAATTCTACTTTTTTTTGTTCCACAGTGTCTTTAAAGAATGTAACACCAATTGGTTTGTTAAACCTTGATCACATACTGATCATAATAATTTTCTCCAATCTTGTCATTTAATCTAAAATCTATAAGCACATAGTCAAGCCCGTAGCCAGGGGTTCAACCCCGAAATTTTGGATTTTGAGGTTTCAATATTAAATGATAACCCATTAATCATGTTTTTCATAAGACTAAATTTTATATATCCTGGAAATACATGAACAAAATTATACATTTTGCAGTCCTAATCAGCCCATCACCAATCAAAAAAATTATCCAACCCCCCTAAGAACCCACCCCGAAAAGGTGGCTACTGGGCTACGGCCTTGCACATAGTTGATTTATTTAATGATATATCCTTGTTATATTTTTCTGATTTGTTGGGAATAACACCACAATTGCTCAAAAGTCTGTATATTTCAAATATAACAAATATTTCAGACCCCGTTTTTACTAGCAATAAAAATTAACAGAACTGAATAAGAAAATATAAAAATATAATTTGGTCAAGTGCGAGTTGGAATCGCATACTAAGGGTTTCAGATTTCATGTAAGGTAAATGAAAGTGCATATATATTTTTTTAATATTTCAGTTTCAGAAAAGTAGGGATTGACTTGTTTTTCTTGTATTTACCTTAATATCCTTTAAACTAAGCGTTATAAATTTATAAAAATATGCACTTTTATTTTTCACACAGTGCCTTTTCAAATTATCAGCTACGTGATTCCCTAGATTTTTATAAAAATATTTATTTAATTTTCCAATTTGGCCTCCTAAATTAAGATTAGGATTTAGCTTTATTTTACCAATAAAATCTCGGCGAAGCCTCATATAATCTTTTGTCTGAATCTTAGAGTCAGTAGTTTGGAAGATAACGTGAAGAATGGGTCAAATTTTAAATAATGAATTATTAAATCTTTTAAACAAATTATGCTAAAAAAATATATATTTGTTTTTTTTTATGATGATTCCATTCTACTGATATAAAATTTTATTTTCCATTTAAGTTTTACTTTTCTTAATGGGTTGATTATTGTATATTTTTTTATTAACTTTTAACAAATTATTATAAAAATATGAAAAAATACACTTTTATTCCTCATTCTTCCACTTGATACACTACATGATGGGTTTAAAAATATTTTTTTTATTTTTTTTTTAATTCTGTAATCTTAATATCAATCTTTTCTCCTTATTTATTCGGTAAGTTCAAGAGAGGCCCTATATTTCCGTTTTTATAATTTTAGATGATGTAGGTTCCAAGATAAAGGGGGAATAAGTCGACTTTTGCTATTTTTGTTAATTTCTTTTAAACAAAAAAATATGAAAAAAACATATTTGTTTTCGTCATAATGAGCCCTTTCATTTGATACATAACATGATGGGTTAGAAACAATTTTAATTTTATATTTTCCATTTAATTCTGTAATTTGCCCCGCAAAATCAATATTAGGGGTTTCTCCTTATTTTTAAAGTAAAGTTCTGGTTTAACGTTTTATAGTTTCGGAGATAAGGGAGGGAATGGGTAAATTATTTAAAATATTTTTGTTAATATGTAAAGGAGTACCAGAATCTCTGGGATCCCTTTATGTTTATGTTGCGGGTATTTTCTAAAATGTCATTAATGTGTCTTGACTGACATTGAATTCACTATTAGAAAAAATAATTTATTTTCTTTAGCGATCGACAAATAAACTTTAAATGTCGTTTCTTTGTTTTCCAGGTACTGATTGTACCTTACGATAATGTAATTAGTGTCCTTTTAAATGTGATTATTAAAATAAAACTTTGTTTTCCAGAGCAACACATAGTTTAATTTGTCGTCATAAATTCCTGAAAAGAGAAAAAATACGGTAATCGTCTTTAAAACGACATTTTTAGTGAAGAGAAATGGAAAAGTTACGATTCACGTTTACAGTGTTAGCAGCATCTGATGGAAAAACTAATGTGATCTGCATAACCTCAATTGAGACACCCGATGGACATGTTTTTGATATTCCTGATGATTTGAAACCCGCAAGCAAACACACAGCTGTAACGACTACAGATGTTTTTACTAAAATAAAGAATTCTCTAAAGAAAAGACATCAAATACGGAAACTATGGATCCCCTTAACCCAAGATTTGAGGAAAATTGACTTAGATGAAGGTGAGAATTTACAATTTGGTGACCAATACCTAGACGAAATTACATCTGAAATGAAGTTTTGTGACAATAATACTAGTCGAGGCACTGAAAATAAAAATCTAGGCAAAATAGCAGACTTTTACTCGAGAAATTTTCAGGAAAAACATCAAATGTCATCCAATGGATCGATGACTTTGAAAATGAATGTACTCGATTTGAGATATTAAAGGAAGCAGAAAAAATTGAGACTTTAAAGTATTTACTTGGAAAGCCGTGCCTAGATTGGTACAGTAGTATGTTAATAAAATGTACAGTAAACGCAGGATGGGCAATATGGAGAACAAATTTTTGTGAAACATACGGAACCAAAGGTTGGTCACAAGTTAAATACGCATTTACATTTAAATTTCAAGGAGGTTCTGCAATAAAAAAAGAAAGATCTTAAATTCAATGATTCAATTGGGGTCTACCAACAAAATGAACATACATCGACTGTCAATGAAAAAACATGAACATATAGTTATAACATATTTGAGAGAAATACATTTGATAGTAAAGTAAAAGTTGATAAAATTAAACCTTGTAAAATATGTGAAAAATTAAATAAAGGTAGCCGTTTCCACTCTGAAGAAAAATGCTGGTTTAAACAAACTGGTAATAATGAGAACAAGAGAAACTACAATAAGAATGTAAACAATACTGTATTAGATGTTGTCTTGAGTGACAATGAGTCAAAAAAATTAAAGTAAATCTAACATTGGAAGGAAAAATGACAAAAGGTTTAACAACAATAAAAATTAAGATTTTTAATAAAGAGAAGAAAATTGATGTTTATATTGTAGATGGAAAAGACTTCAGATACGATTTTCTAATAGGATTAGATACTATAAAAGAGTTTAATTTGATTTAGAATGAAAATTTAGAAATCGAACAAAAAACGGAAGAAAATTTTACAAAGGAAGAACTACGTTTTAAAAGCAATCCTAATGAAGCGGAAGACAGAAAGAACTTAAATTTTATAAACTTTAATGAACATATAACAGAAATAGAATTTTCAATGGATCTGACTCATTTAAATGGTCAACAAAAATCTGAAATAAATAAACTTATTGATAAATATAAATCAAACTTTGCAAAGGATAGATATGACATTGGATCAGTCAAGGATTATGAAGCACGCATTGATCTACTTGTTGACAAATATTGCAGTAAAAGACCATACAGATGTTCATAAAAGGATAAATTAGAGATAGAAGAACAAGTAAAACAATTGCTTGAAAGAGATCTTATAGAGGAATCATACAGTCCATTTGCAGCACCAGTAACCCTAGCTTTCAAAAAAGAAGACAATAGAAAAACGAGATTGTGTATCGATTTTAGAGATTTAAACAAACTGGTGGTACCTCAGGCTCAAACATTTCCTTTGATTGAGGACTTAGTAACAAAAACCAGAAACTGCAAGTTCTTTTCAACTTTAGATATAAATTCTGCGTTTTGGTCTATTCCTCTGCGAATTGAAGATAGAAAGAAAACGGTTTTTGTTACACAAGAAGACCACTACCAGTGGACATGTTTACCCTTTGGTTTGAAAACTTTTCCAGTCATATTTCAATGAATATTAAGCAACATACTGAGAAAGTACAAGCAAGATTTTGCTGTAAATTTCATTGATGACATTTTAATATTTTCAAAATCCTATACCGATCACATAAATCATTTATCACAGCTTTTAGAGGCAATAGCAAAAGAAGGTTTTCGACTTAGTTCATAAAATGTCGATTTGCAACAAATTCAGTAAAATATCTCGGACATATAATAAAAGATAATACCGTAAGACCAGTGAGAGATAACCTAATTTCAATAAGGGATTTCCCAACACCAAAGAATCAGAAAAATATTAGACAACTTCTAGGAAAAATAAATTTCTACCTTGAGTACATACCTAACATTTCAATAATTTTAGAACCATTATATCATTTGTTAAGGAAGCACCAAAAATTCATATGGTCAATAGATTGCCAGGAAGGTTTTAAGAGAATAAAACAACTACTGTGCTCACAACCAATCTTAGAAATTTTTGATCAAGATTTACCAATAAATATATATACAGATGCATCATTGGAAGGTGTTGGAGCAGTGTTGAAGCAAACTCAGCCAAACGGAAAAGAAAAACCTGTAGCATATTTCTCAAAAAAATTAAAGTCCAGAAGAAGAAAAAAGGCTATATATTTAGAATGTTTAGCAATTAAAGAGGCAATAAGATACGTGCAGTACTGGTTAATAGGTAAAGCTTTCACAGTATATTCCGACCACAAACCATTGGAAAATTTAAATATTAAATCTAGAACAGACGAAGAGAGAGATTTAGCCTATTACCTATCAAAATATGACTTTAAAATAAAATATGCACCAGGAAAAAATAATTTAGAAGCAGATTGCTTGAGCAGAAACCCAGTGTTAGAAGCTAATAAAGATGTATATGAACCATTAAAAATAATAAATTTAATAACATTGAACGACATATTAACAAATCAAGAGAAAAATGATGATATTCAAAAATACAAGAATAAGTTAAGTTAATTTATAAACATAATATAATATAATATAATATATTGTATAAGAGGATAAGAAAACGAGAAAAAATACTACTGTCGGAGGAACTCAGTATAAAGTTTATAAAACTAATACATGAAAATATGTGTCATATAGGTTTAAAACAAATGCAAAAGAAAATAGGAAAACTTTATACAGCAAGAATTTAACTCGAAATATCACCAATTTATGCAAAGAGTGTGAAATATGTATAAAAAATAAGACAAGAGGACAGACTAAATATGGTTTAATGTCATATTTAGGCCCAGCCACAAAACCATTTGAAATCGTCTCGATAGGTACAGTTGGGGGATTTGGTGGTTCTCGATCAACAAAAAGATATTTGCACCACTTAGTTGACCATTTCACTCGTTATGCTTATATAGTAACCTCAAAGACACAGATTGCGAAGGACTTTATAAAACTTATAAATATTGTACCAAATTGTGATGACATTGGCATGGTTCTGACTGACTAATATCCTGGAATCAACTCAAAAGAATTTAAAACTTTTTTAAATCAAAGATTAATCAAACTGGTTTTCACTGCAGTAAATTCGCCGTTTTCTAATGGACTTAACGAAAGACTTAACCAAACACTTGTAAATAAAATAAGGTGTAAAATAAATGAAAATCGAAATACTGTAGCATGGACGACTATTGCTCATAATTGTGTGGATAAATATAATAACACCGATCACTCAATAACAGGCTTTGCACCGAAATACCTATTGGATGGTACCGATGTTTCATTCATACCAAATGAACTTAAACTAAAAAGAAGCAGATGACTGGATTAGAGACAGAAAAATTGCATTAGAAAGAACAATTAAGTCACATGAATACAATAAAAGGTTAATTGATAAAAATAGAACAATTCATAATTTTAAAATCGGTGATATGGTATATGTAGAAAATGACCATAAACTAAATAGAAGAAAATTAGACGAGTTAAGGATTGGTCTATTTAAAATCGAAGAAAAAGTATTGCAATCAATATACAAAATTAATACAGGACATAAAAAGATAGAGTCAAATCTTTTCCATGTTACAAAACTAATCCCTGTTCCTATACCAGAAGAAAATGAAGTTAAAATAGGAAAAAAAGAAATTGAAAAAAAGTAAAGAAATTTTCTAACCTAGTGGGGGAGATGTAAAGGAGTACCAGAATATCTGGGATCCCTGTATGTTTATGTTACGGGTATTTTCTAAAATGCCATTAATTTATTTTTCAGTTAAGTTCAGGTGAGGGGCTACACCTCTATTTTTTTCAAATTTTTACTTCTTATAGTTTCAGGGATAAGGGGGGGAATGGGTAATTGGATTATGGTTTCCTTATTTTTCCAGTAAACTTCAGGTCAGACCCTATACCTCTATTTTTTTTTAAACTTTTCGTTTTACAGTTTCGGTTATAAAGGGGGGGATGGGTAAATATTGGTATATTTTCGTTAATATCTTTTTAACTATTTTTTTTAATAAGAAAAATATATATTTGTGTTACTCCGAATGGGACCTTTCATTTGATGTATTACATGATGAGATTGACAAATTTTTTATTTTTAAATTTTTATTTAATTTTATAATTTGCCTCCCAAAATTAATATTAAGGGTTTCCGCTTATTTTTTTCTGTAAAGTTCGGGCAATGTTCTATATTTCCAGTTTTTTCAAAATTTTAGGCTCAGTAGTTTCGGATATCAGGGGGGAACGGTGGATTTTTTTAGTTTTCCCCCCAGAAATACCCCTAAATTCAAGATTTCTTCTTTTACGATACGTACTCCTGATCGGGTCACCACACTATACATTGATACCAAATTTTAACCTCTTCCGTCCAGTAGTGTAGGAGAAAATTGCTGTGATGTGACGGAGGCAGAAATCCGAAGTGATATTATAAGGGTATCCGCATATTGTGTATGCTGAACCCTAAAAAAAATCTTAGGAAATTAAAAAAAAAATCTTATTCAGTGGTTTTAAATTTTATTTCCGTTGAAAAAGGAGTCTGATTTAGACCCTGGACAGTTTTGACTATTTGAAATATACAGACTTTCCAGGAATTGTGAAGTTATTCCCATAAAAATAGAAAAATTCCAATTAGAGGTGCAACGACTATCTTTCGGATAACAATATATTTTTTAACTAGTTGCTCCCAGGTTATAAAGGTTGCCTTCATCATTGACATTATTTGCTATAAAAGAACTACTTTCTATTTCCTTAACTACAATACCATAAAGTAATTCACATTACGAATTATATTGAATATTGCGGAAAAAATGTATAAATATATGAAATAACACAGCACAGTAATTTATCAGTAATCTGTATTTCATCTATAGTTTCTATCATATTATCAAATATTACTTCATGTCCAGACTTGGTGAGCATTTCCAGTAATGTATTTTGCCATGGTAGTGTGCAATATTGACATAATCTATTAACCATGTACACCTTTCTTAAAATAAAAGAAAACCTAATAGTTTGTCATCTAGGGTGTATCTTCTAGCTTGTAGTTGCTCTTGTTTGGTTTGGATATGAACACTTTTACAACTGACTCATAGTCTTATTAATTTTACTAATAATGTCCCGCTGTTATCAGTATCAGTTTGCATTGCTCTCTCTATCACATAGAGTACTTGCTGTAAATAGACTGTTCTTAATAAAACTTTTATTCATAGTCCAAACAATTATTAATACACTGTTTGATATATTTGTTTGGTACTTAGGTACAATCAACCTTTTAAACGACTGAAATTACGTGGTTCAAATATTGACCAAAGCTTCTTATATTCTACTATACCTATTATTAAAGTTCAAAAGAAAGTTTCCCTACATTCTCTTTTTATGCGTTATCATAAAGTTTATAATTAATATAAGTTGTTTACCTACTTCATGGCGAACACATATTGTACTCTGAAATACATAAATCTTTATTGCATCTAAATTATTTAAAAACTTAAATATGCAAATTTATAAGCAGAATTTAATAATTCATAGTAATGTTCCCTCGCCTCTAATTTATATGGTATCATATAATAGTAATTCTTATATCGATTGTATTCATCTAAAACTGGAGAATTTTAAGATTTTATTTAAGCTTACTTTAATGTTTTCAATAATTGCATCTAGTCTAGGTGTTTTAAACATTTGGTTTTTGAATTGTATTAATGTACAGACCCCAAGCCCCAACCATTAGTAAAGGAATAAACTATGAGAACAGCAACGAGATTTTATTCAATATTATCAAACATGAAATCTAACCCTATTATAGAAACAGCTGATCAATTTAGAATTGCTCTAAATTTTGATCAGTTTGCCCTAGTTGATTACCAAAAAGAAAACAATGTGTATAATTTGTTACACTCTTCAGTACCGGAAAAATTTAAAGGACTTGGATTAAGCCATATTCTCCCTCAGGTACCATTTGGTATTGAGTAAAAGATTGAAGGTTTTAAATAACATTTTTTAGCGTTTGATCACTTAATGGAAAAAAAATCATCGCTTCAAATTAACATGTGAATTTCTTGAGAAAGTTTACAGAAGCAACCCTGAAAAATATCAGAGATATGTTGTTGAGTAACTTTATTATACTTCATATATTATATGCAATAATAACTGTGAGAGTAAAAAAAAAGAATATATAAATCATACTGATAATTGAAATTAATTACTGTTAAAACTTGAACAGCATTAAAATAATTTCTATGGCAATTATGTTATTCCTGTGTCAATTTGTTGCTTTTATTGAAGTATATATATATATATATATATATATATATATATATATATATATATATATATATGTGTGTGTGTTTTAGGTGGTTTTCGGGAATTCATCCGTGTAGTTGATAACTGTCTTCAGGTCGGTTCGCATAATTCTCGTAGCCTTCTGCTTTCGCTTCTAGTTACTCGGCGCCTATGGGTTCGCACCGTGAACGGCTGCGTGTGATTGGCCCTGGGCGCTCAGTGGGCACGCCTCCCGCTTGCTGATTTGTTATTTCCGGTTGACTTGTTATTGGACGGGCCGGGCCGGTACGGTGTTTAATAGAATTTTCCAACAATTCAATAAGTTCTGAATTTCATTGCGTGCTATTTCAATTGCCTCTCTTACAAGTCTTGATTTCGGGTGTTCTATATTTGCCAGTACTCTGGTGTTCTCAAAGTCTATTCGGTTTTTACAACGATGCCGCGATGAAGGGGTTATTCCGAAAAACATGACGGTAAAGTTCTGGAAGAACAACAGAAAAACACAGAATATTTTATGGAAAGCTAGTTGTGCCCTACTTAGGGAAGCCATACGTGATGTCAGAAGAGATTTGGATGTTCTTAATACTAAACTCCTAGATATCCACCTACAGGTAAGCAATACACTCCACACAATAATATTTTTCTGGGATAAATTCGATGAGATTAGTGTCTCCGTAATTTAGGGCCGAAACGAATGCAGAGTTGACAAAAATGCAACAACAGACAAAATTTAACAAATTGAAGCTCCAACAGAAGCCCAAAAACGAATCTTTCTAGGAAAATAACGGTCACAGTCTAACCTCACGGCAATTGGAAACAAATAAAACCGTTTATAACCTGTCTTCGGTCCAATTGAACTCTTCCTCGATTGGCGTGTTGGCTAAGGGATTCAATTAGGCTATTGCCCCCTCTCACATACCAACAGAGAGCATATGTGGCGTGGAAACAGCAGTTTCAAAATTAGATGCGAATACCGCTGAAATAATTAGACAAGACGTGTCACATGTTCTAAGAAGGTCTAAACCACCCAAAAGGAACATTGCTACAAGATCCAGCATATAAACAAATTACTTCTGACTCAACAACTTATTATTTTTATTTTACCATCGATCCCGGCAGAGATCAGTTATCAATTACGCGGATGAATTCCCGGAAACCACCTAAAACAAAACATGTTCTGAGAGGCCTCCGCCTCAACCTGCCTACTCCCCAAGAGTCACTAGGTAACTGAACTGAAGGTGAGTCTGCCCTGCTTCTTTTATTTATAGTTATCGGTCGATTAGGAGGGGATGCCGCGTGATGAAGGGGCTGTGCGGTGATTGGTTGGGTGTTGGTGGGCGTGTCTGGTTTGTTTAATCTGGCAATTACGGAGATCCAAGCTGTGGGAAGGCGAGTGCTGTCTTCGCGTCTATTTAGACAGAGAGGTCTTTTCTCTATTTCGATGGCTTCGCGAATAGAAGAGAATTGAGAGATATGATAGTCCTACTGTCCTCGAAGTTGATAGAGTGCCCTGTTTGGATATGGTGATGCGCGAGAGCTGAAGTCGGATCTTTTTTACGAACTGACAGAGAGTGTTCATATACTCGATGGTTAACGCGCCTGTTGGTACGACCGATGTAGCTTTGTGGGCAATCGCGACATGAAATTTCGTAAACCCCTCAATCCTCGTTAGGTACTTTGTCTTTGGGGTTACCGCTTAAGTTGCCTATAGTTTGAGTGGTGTTGAAGACAGTCTTTATTTGATGTCGTTGTAAAATCCGTGCTATTTTGTCAGTGACTCCTCGAATGTATGGAAGGACGGCTTTTCGATGTTGTTGGTCTGTTTCTGACGGGGTTGGTGTGATTGGGGGTTGTTGAGATTGATGAATTATACGCGCAATGTGGTACGGATGATAACCGTTTTGTCGAAGGATTTGTTAAAGATTATTAAGTTCGTTTTGTCTATTGTCAATATCTGTTAAACGAATAGATCTAAGAGTCAAAGATTTCATTACAGAACTTAATTGGGCAGGGTGGTGGTGTGATTGGGCATTTAAGTATATATATATATATATATATATATATATATATATATATATAAGATAACGTCATTCCAAATACTTTCAAACTAAAACATCACACCTTTTCACGTTCAGTTTTCAGTATTCTTAACAAAGCAAGTTGTTACGAAATTCCATCCATTCAATCAGATATTAACTTGACCAAACCAACGGAAATTTGTATCACTGTTATTCATCATTACATACTTTCAATCCTCATCCAATTCTGTGGGACAATTTTGATCGCATTTCGAGTGATAAAGCCGAACACCTGGCCCAAAAGAAAACAGTCACTCAAAAACTTAAGCTAACACGACTTATTACAAAACAACAATCCGCTGTCACCTCACTCCCTCAGACGACCGTCCATAACTTTTCTGACTTCCCCTTAGTTAGACTCTACCAGTTTACACCTCGTATCCAAAGGTTTCAATTTCGCAGTGACGCCGAGAACAATCCCTGTAATGTCAAAAACGCCGGTAATGCCTAGATGTAATGGTAAACCTATCACCTCATTACGGCCCACGTGGTAAACGTTGACACTAGGGTGCACGGCAGCTTCAGTGGAGACGGGAGAGGGTTAACAAACAAGGGCCAAGCCAACTGTAAGTTAACTTTCCAATATAAAGATGTTCTGGGCGCCAGGTAGATTCTCTGCCTCTTTACCCCAGCTAACCGCCTAAGATAACCTACCAATCCTCCGAGGCTACAAGAAATCTATAGATAAGCGCTCCATGGCTAATAAAACCTCAGTATATTGTCAGTTACGTCACAACAAACCTACTTCAATAAAACTCTTTATAAAACAGTAAATAATTTAATGAACTTTTAAATTATCTCAATACAATCCTGCAAAAATATCAAACACCAGTCGACCTGTAGCCAACTTCATATACCTACATGCACATATCTATAGTTCAACCAAGAATCAACATTACATATCTGATTACCTAAGATTACCTTACACTAAGTTCAAATTATTACCAAAATCAACAAATGTAATAATCAATTAATGATCAAATGAACCTAGATAAGATAAAATAAACAAATGTTATCAAAAGCATTAATCAAAATATTCAAATGTTGTTGTGATCCGTAAACATGCATAATATATCTAAAATCAGAAATGAGATACTTGAATGCACGATATTCAAAATAATATCAAAGTCAATAATGACATCTAAACTGTAAATAATTCAAAATTATATCAAATTCAATAATTCTGAAATCTGAAGCCAAGAATTCAGTTACTGACAAAAGTGTTTAATTACATTTAAACTTCAAGAAAAATCAATAATGATTTCATAAATCTAGAAACAAATATTATCTTTAAAACAACCAAAATGATTCAATTAACAAATCCACGTTTCGAGCTCTCACGACGCTTTCACAAAATACCAAATATTATCAATATCTAATAAATCAGTAATCATGAAATGATTTTGAAAATTTAACACTACAGAAAATGTATAAATACCAAATATAAATGAGCTAATTTGCAGTCAAATATTGAATAAATATTCAGGTTCTTTATTAAATTCAATAAATTCAAAATGTTATTCCGAAAAATCAATTCTCTTTAATGTGAAAAGTAAATTATGAGCAAAACAAATACACTGAATCAAATTATAACGATACACAACACTCAGCTGTCCTCTGTAGAATCGAAGTAAACATACGCCGTCGTTGCTACGGCAACCAGCAAAGATTTCCGGTTCCCAATAAACCAAAATGGAACCCGTTCGAATGATTACAAGACTTGCCAAAACTTCAGCAAACTAAGTGCAGTTGATAGCCCCATATACTGAAAATAAACAAGGTCTTGGGTGGGCTAAAGTTCTTACGTACGATGATCAATTGGTGGTTGACCAGTTAGTCGTCCAGGAAGGCCAACGAGAGTACATGGAGTACATGCAAATATTCAGCAATCAAATCCTCACAAATAAGAACGTGTTTCCACTAATTTCCAAAAATATCACCAAACTAATTTCAAAAAATATCACCAAACAGGTCCCGGATAGATAAGGTAGCGCAACGGTCTATGAAAACATATAACTTAAGACGAAGACATGAAGAGTTGCAGCCAAAGCAAATGGTGTGGCGAAAGAACTTCGTATTATCAGATGCTTCAGTAGTATTTATCGAAGAAATTGGCACCTAAGTACATTGGGCCACTTTATGTTAAGCAGAAAGTTTCGACTTGGATCTATGAACTAGAAGATGCAGAAAGAAATCCAAAAGGAATATGGAACATCAAAGACTTAAAGCCAGCTAGCGCTGATGAAAATTTCCCGAAGTAAATTTTCTTGAAGTAAAGAGGGGAAATGTAACATTACATTTTTGTCGCAAAGTATAACTAGCAGTGTATTCCATAAACCCGTAAAAGAACAAGTAAACGAAGAAATATCTGAGGTTTGAATTATGCAAAACGTATTGTAAATAGCCTAAACTGGACGTTAGATGTGTCATTTATCTACAACATCTTCAAACGTAAACACGTACCTTTTCTTTTATTCTGTAGCATTTTTGTTATTGCGATAGGCGATGGGTTTTTCGTATTGGAAAGATTCTCGCTTTGTATTTGGTATTGATTTGTTTTGATGTCTATTCATTTTAGGTTAAGATTGTTGGCTAGTTTTCTCTTAACGTTCTAGGCGAATTGCTAAGGGCGAATCACACGTTCTAGATGGGTTAATGATATTTATGGGAAGAAGATGTAGAAAAGTAGATTCGAGCAGGGGACATTTCGAGCATTGATGTAGATTGTCGCAGAAGAAGAACGTTGTAAATAGGGATTTAAACAATGTTGGTATTAGAATTTGGATAGGTTAGTAGAATTTTGAGATGTCAGTTGTCGGAAGAGGGGAGTTGGCCGTTGACCGTCCTTGTGAACGATTGTTGCCCGTTGACCGTCCTAGTGAAAGGATGCATGTTGTGTAGTACTTGGAAAGAGAGGTTATGGTGAAAAGTGTGGTGACAGATGTCTACAAGATTAATCTGAATTTATACTAGCAATTTTGTGCTATCCGTGTTTGGGATTTAGTTGGATACACTTTAATCGTTGGTTCCGTTATTGGATTTGTGATATTTTTGGATTTTAAAGGAAACCATACTCGTGTGAGGATTTAAGACAAGTTCATCACTCATTCTCTCAATGATCACCGGTTTCAGCAACGTTTAATTGATGTTTCCATTGGCCGTTTGGTGATATTTTTGGAAATTAGTGGAAACACGTTCTCATTTGTGAGGATTTAATTGCTGAATATTTGCATGTACTCCATGTATTCTCGTTGGCCTTTCTGGACGACTAACTGGTCAACCACCAATTGAACATCGTACGTAAGAACTTTAGCCCACCCAAGACCTTGTTTATCTTCAGTGTATGGGGCTATCAACTTAGTTTGCCGAAGTTTTGGCAAGTCTTGTAATCATTCGAAAGGGTTCCATTTTGGTTTATTGGGAACCGAAAATCTTCGCTGGTTGCCGTAGCAACGACGGCGTATGTTTGCTTCGATTCTACAGAGGACAGCTGAGTGTTGTGTCATCGCATTTGTATCCTTATAATTTGATTCAGTGTATTTGTTTTGCTCATAATTTACTTTTCACATTAAAGAGAATTGATTTTTCCGAATAACATTTTGAACTTATTGAATTTAATAAAGAACCTGAATATTTATTCAATATTTGACTGAAACATTTCCTGTAGTGTTAAATTTTGAACATCATTTCATGATTACTGATTTATTAGATATTGATAATATTTGGTATTTTGTGAAAGCGTCGTGAGAGCTCGAAACGTCGACTTGTTAATTGAATCATTTTGGTTGTTTTAAAGATAATATTTGTTTCTAGATTTATGAAATAATTATTGCTTTTTCTTGAAGTTTAAATATAATTAAACACTTTTGTTAGTAACTTAATTCTTGGCTTCAGATTTCAGAATAACAGTACAGTTATTGAATCTGATATAATTTTGAATTATTTACAGTTTAGATGTCATTATTGAATTTTGATACTATTTTGAATATCGTGCATTCAAGTATCTCATTTTTGATTTTAGATATATTGTGCATGTTACGGATCACAACAACATTTGAGTATTTTGATTAATGCTTTTGATAAAATTTGTTTATTTTATCTTATCTATGTTCATTTGATCATTAATTGATTATTACATTTGTTGATTTTGGTCATAATTTGAACTTAGTGTATCAGGTATTATCTATAGATTTATTGTAGCCGCGGAGGATTGGTAGGTTATCTTAGGCGGTTAGCTGGGGTAAAGAGGCAGAGAATATACCTGGCGTGCAGAACATCTTTATATTGGAAAGTTAACTTACAGTTGGCTTGGCCCTTGTTTGTTAACCTACTCCCGTCTCCACTGAAGCTGCCGTGCATCCTAGTGTCAACGTTTACCACGTGGGCCGTAATAAGGCGGTAGGTTTGCCATTACATCTAGGTATTTTAAGTTAAGATTGTTGGTTAGATTTCTCTTGACGTTCGAGGCGAATTGCTAATCAACGTTCTTCTTCTGCGACAATCCACATGAATGTTCGAAATGTACCGTGCTCGAATCTACTTTTCTACATCTTCTTCCCATAAATGTCATTAACCCATCTAGAACTTGTGATTCCGCTTTTAGCAATTCGCCTCGAACGTCAAGAGAAATCTAACCAACAATCTTCACCTAAAATGAATAGACATCAAAATAAATCAATACCAAATACAAAGCGAGAATCTTTTCAATACGAAAAACCCAATAAGCCTATCGCAATAACAAAAATGCTACTGAATAAAAGAAAGATGCGTGTTTACGTTTGAAGATAATTTTATCCTATCGGTTGGTGTTAATATTCGAAATGAATGCTCGTGTTTTAGTTACAAGAAAACAATTGTTGTAGAGAAATGACACATCTAACGTCCAGTTTAGGCTATTTACAATACGTTTTGCATAATTCAAACCTCAGATATTTCTTCGTTTACTTGTTCTTTTACGGGTTTATGGAATACACTGCTAGTTATACTCTGCGACAAAAATGTAATGTTACATTTCCCCCCTTTACTTCAAGAAAATTTACTTTGGGAAATTTTCATCAGCGCTAGCTGGCTTTAAGTCTTTGATGTTCCATATACCTTTTGGATTTCCTTCTGCATCTTCTAGTTCATAGGTCCAAGTCGAAACTTTCTTCATGGCTTCCTTTTTAGGTTCCATATCTTTGACCATTTCTTCCCTATCATGTTCAAACAATTCCTTCTTTTCATAATCTCTCCCATTGAGTACCATTTCTCGGGCGAAGTTGACCAAATAGGGAGTCTGATTTGTTGATTCATCTATGGCTGTGTTAGTTGCGCAAGTAATCTTCGTCAAGTTCACATCCCAAGTCTTGTGGTTTTCGGAAACGTACATTGCTAACATTGTTTTCAAGGTTCGATTGTTCCTCTCGGTAGGGTTAGCTTGAGGGTGATAGTCTGCATTATATCTGATTTTTTCTCCATATTCCACCATCAGGTTTCGTATCATGTGATCTCGCAATTGTTTGGTCTCTCCCTTATGAGCTGCACACATTACAGTTGCGGACATATGTAGCAACATCGGACCGCATCTTTGGCCAGTAATATTTCTGAGCGACTCTACCAAACGTTTTCAAAACACCTGCATGTCCGGCGGTTGAAGGATTGTGCGACTCACGAATAGCCGCCAATCTCTCCGACTTCGGTAACACTCCTTTCCAGTAATCGGATTCATTTCTAATCTCTGGGAAACCAATCTTGACGTGTTTGAATAATCTTCCTTCCCTGATACTCAATTGGGGAAAATTCAAAGGTTTCTCCTCAATGTTCGCTAACATTCTCTTGTACCATTTATCCTCTACTAAAGTTTGGTTGCTAATCATCTCGATGACAGGAACAGATCGTGAAAGGGCATCTGGTACGACATGTTCTTATCCTATCCGTTGGTGTTAATATTCTAAGTCAATACTCGTGTCTTAGTTACAAGAAAACAATTGTTGTAGATAAATGACACATCTAACGTCCAGTTTAGGCTATTTAAAATACGTTTTGCATAATTCAAACCTCAGGTATTTCTTCGTTTATTTGTTATTTTACGGGTTTATGGAATACACTGCTAGTTGTACTCTACGACAAAAATGTAATGTTACATCCTAACTGAAAGAATGATTTCTTAAGTTGAGGTAGCTTTGGTTGAACTAACAGATATTGAGGCTAAAGATAGTCGTCAAGACATTGCTAGAGTACTCCGGACATCAAAGCCACCAAAATCAAACCTAACTTCTAACGAAAGACATGTACTAAAACAGCTACGTAACAACGATGACTTAACTATTTTTCCTGCCGACTGTTCTTCTCAATATAAGGACTATGTTCACAAGATGAATTCCCTACACCACACTGCAGACTACGAAATAATGAACAATAATCCTACTACTTACTTAGAGAAAAATACTAAGGAAATCATCAACAGGACACAACTTCCTCTTGACGTCAAAAAGATCATAAGTTCCTCGTAAAAATTCTTCTAAAATTCCGAAAATTTACGGACTAACCAAAATTCATAAGCCGGACATTCCTCTTAGGCCCATTGTCAGTTCGGTACAATCCCCGACCCAAGAATTAGCCCGGTACTTAGCCAAAACCCTTCAACCTCTAGCCAAGCAAGCATCCTCGTACGTAAAGAACTCTTCTTCCTTCCTAGATATGCTAAGTGCTTATAGAAGTTCAGAAAATGATACCCTAGTTAGCTTCGACGTTGTATCTCTTTTCACCAATGTCCCCATTTCAGAAACGTTAGATATTCTAAAAACAAAACACAATATCTCTTCTGAAATCATCAAATTGTACAACACTGTTCTTCTAACACTTATTTTTTATTTCAAGACACTCTCTTCAAACAAGTCCGTGGGGCTCCCATCGGTTCACCTCTTTCTCCAGTGCTTGCTAACATTTTCATGGAACAAATCGAAACCCAGGCCTCTTCTAATTTAAAACCTTCCTGTTGGCTTAGATATGTAGATGATACTTTTGTCATTTGGCCTCATGGCAGAGATTCATTAGACTTCTTTCTACAACACCTCAATGGTATACATTCTAATATACAATTTACAATGGAAATCGAGTCCGATTCTTCTCTCCCGTTTCTTGATGTCCTCATAACAAAAACAATGACAGATTCTCACATACCGTCTATAGGAAACCAACCCATACCAATCGATACTTAAATGCCCAATCACACCACCACTCTGCCCAATTGAGTTCTGTAATGAAATCTTTGACTCTTAGATCTATTCGTTTAACAGATATTGACAATAGACAAAACGAACTTAATAATCTTAAACAAATCCTTCGATAAAACGGTTATCATCCGGACCACATTGCGCGTATAATTCATCAATCTCAACAACCCCTAATCACACCAACCCCGTCAGAAACGGACCAACAACATCGAAAAGCCGTCCATACATTCGAGGAGTCACTACAAAATAACACGGATTTTACAACGAAATCAAATAAAGACTCTCTTCAATACCACTCAAACTATAGGCAACTTAACCGGTAACCCCAAAGACAAAGTACCTAACGAGGATCGAGGGGTTTACGAAATTTCATGTCGCGATTGCCCACAAAGCTACATCGGTCGTACCAACAGGCGCGTTAACCATCGAGTATATGAACACTCTGTCAGTTCGTAAAAAGATCCGACTTCAGCTCTCGCGCATCACCATATCCAAACAGGGCACTCTATCAATTTCGAGGACAGTAGGACTATCATATCTCTCAATTCTCTTAGGTCATCCACTATTCGCGAAGCCATCGAAATAGAGAAAAGACCTCTGTCTAAATAGACGC
Organism: Octodonta nipae; assembly: GCA_034190945.1. NCBI lineage: Eukaryota > Metazoa > Arthropoda > Insecta > Coleoptera > Chrysomelidae > Octodonta > Octodonta nipae. The sequence continues at coordinate 110,073,782 of CM067217.1, forward strand.
GAAGACAGCACTGGCCCTCCCACAGCTTGCCAGATTAAACAAACCAGACACGCCCACCAACACCCAACCAATCACCGCACAGCCCCTTCATCACGCGATATCCCCTCCTAATCGACCGATAACTATAAATAAAAGAAGCAGCGCAGACTCACCTTCAGTTCAGTTACCTAGTGACTCTTGGGGAGTAGGCAGGTTGAGGCCACGAGTTCGATCTAGACTCTGAAACTCTATTTTATTTTTGGTCCCTTGATAATGGCTCCAAAGCAGGAGTCGAAACGTCGAGTATTTAATAAATTCAGACGCGGTTCTCACCCGAACCCTAGCTTAGTTCATATTTATATAAATATATATATATGTTATATCACACTTCTCAATATTAACTTTTTAAAAAAGATTTTTATTAATAACAAACAAAATAATAACTTTAAAATACAAATGAAAAATAACGATATAAAGTGACAGAGTTACTGAGTAATAATGAATACAGTTGGAAGAGAAATTCTACAATATATAAGTTTAAAGATGCTGAATAGGCATAGTTGACACGGCGTTTCTCACGGATGTCGGCGGCGCCGTAATCTGACACCACACGTGTCGCTTAGTCAGCTGGGAAAGTTGAATTGTCGTTGCGATATAAGTCCGTGCTAAGTTCATAGTATAAACTTATATAACAACTCCCATCCATATGAAAAAGTTGATGGTATAGCATCAACTTTTACGTCAAGTTCTGGAGTTCTGTATCGTCGGTTGGATTCAGGAGGCTGTGTAGCTTTCCTTTGGGCTTAGTGTTTGATGGTGCTGTCGGTGGCGTCTGCTGGACAGCGGAGTTTGGTGTAGTGGTATTCTTGAACCTCTTCTGGATTGACTTCATTGTGAGGAGTATAATCACAATTACTACTAAGGTGGTCGTTGTGATTGTGAGCCAGGACGTATGCTTTTCTAAGGGTGGTTGTTCCATCAGCTTTTCCAGTTCCTTAGAATATTGGGAGAGCTTATGGTTGGCAACATCTAGGTCTTGTACATCTAATTCTTGTAGCTGTAGGGGTGTCAGGTTTGGCATCTCATTGGCGGCTGGCATGCCGTTGCAGCAGTTGAAAGGAATGTCCACTGGATGGTTTCTGTATGTGATGTTTTGGACATTTTTAGAAGTTCTTGTAGCATGGACCCTTGTGTTGTCGATAAAGGCATTGCAGTCGGGTTGGATTTGCAACACTGAATTTGTCGATATGGTTTGTGTCACGACATCTTGCCCTTTGCATTTGATGGTGATGGCCAGGGGTCTTGAAATCGAGATCAACCAAAAGTTTACGTCAATCTCCTGGATATTATAGTCTGCTGCATATAATATCAAACTTTTGCAGGTTGCTGGAAGTGTGGCTGGCTGTCTGAGAAGCTGACCTTCGCAGATGGCATCTTTGTCTATTGGATGTGATATAGCTTTGGAACAAATCTTATGATGTTTAGTTAAAGGCTTGCAGTCACCCAGGTCTTCGAAGGATGTGTATAATAAAGAATCGTCATCTCTCGCGATAAATTTTGTCTTTATTGAAAGTATATGATGAAACCCTGTTCGATCATCCAAAATTGGGATCGGATAAAGGTGGTAAAGGGTGTAAATCTCAGGATCAACTAAGGGAATTTTGAGTACAAAAATGATTTTGGTGTTGATTTGAAAAGCTTCCAATTCTATCAAATCAATGTACTGAGCAACATTTGAACTGTAAATAGGAAGTGGTAAATTATTTTCATGTAGTGACTGAGAAATCTGTTGAAGGGAATCGACCAAATCTACTGGGGTTATGATCGAACTATGTAAAATTTTTAAGCGGGCGAAAGAGACTGCAGTTAAAACATCATCGAGAGTGTTTTCGATAAATATGTAACTCTCCATTAGGCTTTCACACAGATCCAAGATATTGATTTGAAATTCATGAAAATCAAGATCATTTGAAATGTATAAAATTGACTGCCTTATTTTTTCAATGTTATTCGAGAATAATTTCTCCTCGGATTGAAATTTTTGTAAAGTTTTGTTGAGGCTCGTAATGACTGAGGTTGTTACAGATATTTGTTTCTTTACTAAGTCCTGAATTTGGTGTTGGTCTTTAGTAATTTTAGTTATACAGTCATTTATGTATTCACCATCTGTTGCGTCTAAGTTTCCTGAAATAGCTTTCCAAACTGATCCCAGTCCGTTAATAAGTCCGCGTTTTCTCCTGTTAGTAGGGTAAGTTTGAGTGTCAGCGAAGATGTCTGTATATTTAGAGTTAACGGATTTAGAAATTTGTTTCAAGAGGCTAACATGTGTTTGTATTTTTGGTTTAAATGATTTCGTATTAGTTGTGTTTTCGTTGATTGTCTCTAAAATTCGGTTTAGTATGGCGTCGTTATTAGAAATAGCACCTCTGAAAGGGCTGAGGTCTTTGAAGACAAGAAGTGACCATTTGTCGTTTGAAATTTTAAGTGTGCCTTCTTCATGGAAGAAAACTCCTATTGTATTGTTAACGGGTGTAAGAGAGTATTGTTGGAGGTTCACGACTGAAAACAGTCCACAGAATCTGAAAAGAAGGGATTCATTCAAAATATGGTTTTAGTCTGTCAAAGTTAATTTTACTAATTTGGTTAGTCTGTAAGTTTATAACTGTGGCAGAGTTTTTTCTAATCGCGGTGATTTCAAAAGGTCCATTGAATTTGTTTTCAGATTTGCTTTTAATCTGAGACTCTTTCACGTAAACTTTGTCGCCTACTTTGTATTCTGGTTGGTTAGTCGAAACATGTTTGTCAAATCTAACTTTAGATTTTTGTTTTTGTTGGTCGGTTTTTGCGCGGGCAAGTCTATAATAGTAGTTCATTCTGTTGTTAAGGTCCCTAACATATTTGGAAATGAGTTTTTCCTGATCGTATATTGTTTCGGGGGGTCTACTAGAAGTGTGCCCAAAGATGAGTTCGTAGGGCGTGAAACCAGTAGTCTTGTTTTTAGTGTTGTTGTAGCAGATAACTGCGTAAGGGAGGACGTTGAATGGATGCTCGTCCGGATGTTCAGATGTATTTGCCCTTATCATTTCCGCTAAAGTCGCGTGAAACCTTTCGATAGAACCGTTTGATTCGGGATGGTGGACGCTTGAAAAGGATAACTTTATGTCATATAGTTCACACAGGTCCCTTATGAGAGTGTTATCAAATTCACGTCCATAATCACAATGGATGCGAAGGGGTGTACCGTAATGTTGGAAGAATATTAGGAGGGTGTTTACTACAGTTTTAGCTGTTTTGTCACCAATTGGGTAGGCCTGAGTAAATTTGGTGAGTTCATCCCTAATAGTCAGTGCGTAGTTTCTGGTTGGATATTCGAAAATATCAATGTTGATACGTTCGAAGGGTGTTTTTGGTGTTTCGGTTATGACAAAAGGAGCACTTAAGTTTTTCCTACAAAACTTTACCTTTTGGCAAGTTTCGCAAGACTTGATAAATTGCTCTACGCTTTTGATTAGTCCAGTCCAGTTATACTTTTCCCTAATACGTCGAATAGTCTCATTAATTCCACGGTGTAGGTTATTTTTGCCGCAGTGGTACTGTTGCAGTATAATGGGAATTTCGTCTTGAGAAGGGGTTGTTACAATGTTTTGACAAATCTTTAGTTTTATGTCTTTGTCTGCGAGTATGAAAGATAGTGTTTCGAGAATAGGTAGTTCGACGTTGTTTTCAATGCAGAAGGTTTCTGATTCGTCGAACTGATCTTGATTATTATAGAGGATGTTAAAAAGATGCGAGACAACAGTTTCGGGATCGAATGGTAAAGGGACAATTAAATATTTTCTATGCCGGACAGATTTGCTGGCTAGAATGTTTAATGTGTCGGTAGTGAAATTTGGGTCTTCTTCGAAAATATCTTCGATGATTTTGTCATGCAAGTCATTGAGTTTATTTTGCCAGAAGAAAGTGACTATTCGTTTGTGAGATTTGTCTAGGAGTTGGGCGTTAGAAATTTCTATTTTTGAGTAATCGATTATCGACTCGGTTTTATATAATTGAACAAATCGATTAAATTCTCTTGTCATTCGTTCGTCATGATCATCGGGTTCTTGATCATTATCGGAATCTGGTTGTTCTGGGTCGGTTTCGTTATTTGCAAAGATGTTGATTTTAGAAATAAAGTCGGTGCATTGTTTGAAGTGATTAATTTTGATACGGGAAAGAGCGTCTGCGTTCAAGTTTACCTTGCCGGGCTTGTATTCGATTTTATAGTTATACTCCTCTAGTTTGAGGCGCCATCTGGCTAGACGACTGCCAGGGTCTTTGATCGAAAAGAGCCAAGTAAGCGGACGGTGATCACACAGGAGTGTAAACTTTCTCCCAAAAAGATACGGTCTGTAGTGCTTGACCGCCCAAACAATGGCTAGCAGTTCCCGTTCGATAGTGGAATATCGAGTTTCTGCAGCGCAGAGTGTACGGGAAGCATATGCTATAGGAAGATCTTTTCCTACGGGGCCTTGTGAGAGAACCGCTCCAATTGCAAAAGCACTAGCATCAGTAGTGAGCAGGAATGGTTCTTCGAAATTTGGGTAGATCAAGATAGGGTCAGATACAAGGGCTTGCTTCAGTTCGTTGAAGGAAGACTTGCAATCTGCGTTTAAGATGAATTTGACGTCTTTCTGCAGGAGTTTCGTTAGGGGCTTTGAGATCTTGGCGAAATTTGGGATGAAACGTCGGTAATAACCGGCGAGACCAAGAAAAGATTTAACATCTTTAGGAGTTTGGGGTTGAGGAAAATTCTGGATGCATTCAACCTTTGAAGGGTTTGGTTTTACTCCTTCTTGGGTGATCAGATGACCTAGGTAAGCAACTTCCTTGCGGAGAAACTCACACTTGTCAGGTTGAATTTTCAAGTTTGACTGTCTAAGACGCTTAAAGACTTCTGTCAAACGGGACATGTGCTCATGGATGGTTGGTGAGTAAACGATAATGTCATCCATGTAAACAAGGCAACGTTCATTCTGGATGCCCAGAAGAATGTTGTCCATGACCCTCTGAAAAGTAGAAGGTGCATTTTTCAAACCAAATGGCATACGAACGAATTCGTAATGGCCATTGTCAACAGAGAAACCGGTCTTGGGAATGTCTTCCTCAAGGATTTCCAACTGGTGGAACCCGGAAGCGAGATCCAGTGTCGAAAAGTATTGACACTTACCAAGTTGATGGAGGAGATCAGAAATGTTGGGCAGAGGATATTTATCGTCTACAGTTAGTTCGTTTAACTTCCTATAGTCGATAACAACTCGCCACTTTTGCTTACCAGAAGCATCGAGTTTCTTGGGGACGACCCATACGGGGGAGGACCAAGGAGAAGAAGAGTGCCTGATTATGCCTTGATCAAGCATTTTGGCAATTTGAGTTTTCACTTCCTCCTTATGGACTTGAGGATATCTGTAAGATTTTGTGAAAACGGGCTTGGCATTATTGGTGTCAATTGAATGTTTTACTGCGTTGGTAAAAGACAAAACATCGCCTTCAAGATAGAAAATATCTTCGAATTCTAAACAGAGGTTCGTGATAAGTTCTCGCTCTTCGTCATTAAGGTGTTCTGTACGAATTTGTTCCTTGATGGTTAAGTTTCTGTCCAAGTTTATAGGTTCAGAGTAATCGTGTGTATTCATATTTAAAAGGGGGTGTGTTTGGTCAAGGGGTTCTAAGTGAAGATCGGAAAAATTAACAGTTTTAGGCATCGCGTTCGCGTTTATTATTGAGGTCAGAAATTCTCCCTTTGAATCAACGCGTACAACTGCGTTGGGAAGTCGTACTTTGTCAATTACTTGTGTCGGTAAAATTGCGTCAGTATTAAAAAGGTCGCACTTGAGTTTGAAAATTTGTTCGGTTCTTGCTGGAATAGTTATTTGATTGTTATAAGTACAAGTTGGCATTTTAGTATTGGGAATGTCTGTCGGCTGTGTTTTAGGTTGATAGTGATCGGGGACTTTATGTAGAGGAATAGTTTTGAAGTTCGTTATTAACTGTTTTGATTTTAAGTCAACAATACATTCGTAATGCTCAAGAAAATCAAGACCTAATATTCCATCAAACTCAATATCTAGATTGTAGATAAAAACCTTATGGGGGTTACCTAAGGCAAATGGAATAAGGGTGGATTCTGAAATCGGGATTTTCTCGTGCGTAATACCTTGGATTGTCACTTTTTCGGGAAATCGTTGACGGAAATTCTTAACGGTGTTTTCTTTAAAAATGGAGATACCAGCTCCGGTATCAATGAGAAGTTTAAATTTTTCGGAAGCATCGTGAATGTAATAAAGATTTTTAGAGTTTACTGTTAAAAGAGGACTTAGAGAAATGCTTGTTCCGGGAAATTCGCATTTGGGTTGAAATCTTCCAGATTCAAATTCTGGATTTGGGTTTGGACTTCGGAAATGGTAGTTGTTGAATCCGGGGGCTGATCTAGGCTCGGGAGAGCTAGAAAATCCTGGTATTCATCGGTATTGAAAGGTTCAATGGGGGTATCGTCTGGTATTTCTTCGAAGTCGGGGCTTACATAATTTTGACTGATATCGTCAAAATAGTGTTGGTTATTATCAGTATAATAACCGTAATCGCTTTCAGGATGTTGAGAATATTCACCATTTTGATGGTGGTTAAAATGATGTGTCCTTTCTGGACGATAGTGAGGGTTGGTCTGTATTACAGACGGTCGGAATTGATTTGGTTTAAACGGGGGTCTTTGGAAATTTGTCGGTCGAAATGGTGGACCTTGATGGTTGGGATTATTTGTGGTTGGATTTGGCCTCGAAAATTGATTTGGCCCTACGAAATTTGGTCGGAAGTTTTGAGTTGAGGACTGAGAGTTATTTTGGTATCTTAAACGACAGTCTGTGGATATGTGGCCTAATCGTCCACAATTTAAACATTTGGGTGGCTGACTTGGTTTCCTAGCCGGAAATGAGGGCTTAGGAGGGGCAGATTTGTTTATCTTCTGTTCCTCGAAGTAAGACAACTGAAGCTCTCTTCTTATGCGAGAATGTGCCTCCAGAAGGTCTTTGGGATTGCTGGCACGAATTATTTGGCCTAGACGTGGTTCTAATCCTGTAAGGAGCGTGTTTAGAACCATGGTATCAACAAGTGTAGTCTGAGCATCTTTTCGCACTCAAGACCTGAAGTCTGTTGTAAAATGTCAGGGGAGACTCATTGGCTAGTTGTTTTAACCGTTGGAGATCGTGAATTAATGAAGAGAGATCACGAGAATCTCCGAAGTGTAGCGTGAGAAGCTGTTTAATCTCAAGGTACGACGCAGGGTTTCTAGAGTTTATTAACTGCGCCGCTTTGCCTCTTAATTTATTTTTAATGTGGATCACTAATAGGTATTTTTGATCCGCGGTAGACATGTTGTAAGCACAGTTACAAGCATGTATGAAGGTGGCCAAGGAGATTTGGTCTCCCTCAAATTCGGGAATGATTGAAAATATTTCCGATAACCGGTATTTTTCGGTTTCATCGGAAACAACGTTGTTTGTTGCTTGTGCCATTGTGATTTGTTAGATTTAAAATATGTACACAAGTTGAAAGAAAAACAATAAAACAAACGAGGGATTGTATAAAAATTAAAAAAAATTATTAATAGAGTGTATGTAAATTGGGAATAAACGATATTTTGGATAATAGAACAGTAAAGAATGAAGTAATAAAATAAATATGTAAACGTAAATCAAAATATCAAATAAATGTTTCAATTCAAATAATCAAATAATAAATCAATTCAAAATAGTGTATCAATATTATCAAATAAATAAAATAATCAATCAAATAAAAATCAAATTATCGAATATATCAATCAAATTAATCAAGTAAATTATTAAAATCTTAAACGTTAGACGATTCACTACTACTCACATCAACAGGAACATTGGAAGATCCGTGTTCTCCTTTTTATCGCAGTTGGGACTTCTTCCAGGTTCTTTGCTCCGTTGAGGGATAGGAATCCGCCGCTACCAGTTAGAAGTAAGCTCGTGTTCTAGTAACGTTGACGGATCCTACTGACTGCGCCAATTTGTTATATCACACTTCTCAATATTAACTTTTTAAAAAAGATTTTTATTAATAACAAACAAAATAATAACTTTAAAATACAAATGAAAAATAACGATATAAAGTGACAGAGTTACTGAGTAATAATGAATACAGTTGGAAGAGAAATTCTACAATATATAAGTTTAAAGATGCTGAATAGGCATAGTTGACACGGCGTTTCTCACGGATGTCGGCGGCGCCGTAATCTGACACCACACGTGTCGCTTAGTCAGCTGGGAAAGTTGAATTGTCGTTGCGATATAAGTCCGTGCTAAGTTCATAGTATAAACTTATATAACATATATATATATATATATATATATATATATATATAGTAGTGGAAAAAATTAAAGGATCAAAAAATAATTCCAAATTTTTTGACGTTTTTCAATTAGCTGTATTTCCCTTGAAAATGGTCGCCCTGGAGTTAAAAAAAAGGATTTTAAAGCTTGAAGTTTCTAGTTTTGAGATCTTATGAAAAAAAAAAATTTCCAGCAACGTGTACCGCTCAATCCTAACGAATACCATAACAAAAAAAAATTCAATTTTTTTTTGGTTTTCTTTTTTGGTGTACGAACTTGAATTTTTTTCTTTTCAATCAACCACTACATGGATAGAATAATTTGTTCATTCAGCTTTAAATTTTTGTTTTGCAAAGTTCAATACGACCACTTCTCGCTGAGATATCGAACTTTGAGTGGAAAAGGATCTTTTTGTCTTTAACCATCAATACCTCAGCAACCCCCGATCGCACATGAAAATTAAGCAAGGTGTTGTAATCTTGAATAAATTTCCCACAGAAATCAGCTACGGTTTTTTTAAAGTTTTTATTTTTTTAATTCTTTACATTAATTTGAAAAATCTAGGTAAAAAGCACGTTTGATGGCTTTTGGGATCACCAGCCGCTAAATTGAAAATATCGAGAAAACCAGTAATGTTAAATGTGCCTTTTATAGTTCAATATGCCAACAAAAACCCCACAATGTTTGGTATAAATCCATCGAGCCGTTTTTTTGTTTTCTTCGATCGAATTTTTGAATACCTTGAAAAGTTGATTTTGATTTTAAATGATAACTTTAATAAAATGCAAAAAACTATATTTTTTCTGTTTTTTATACAATATAATTCATAAATCTGTTTAAGATTGTAGGAAAACAAAAGAGAAATTGAAAAATTTTTTTTTGGAAAATTTGGAAATTTTTTTTTTTAACAAATTAGTATTCTTTTTTTAATAACCCAAAGCGTACCCCGTGAAGGTTGCCCGATCGGATTTACGCTTCTTTTGTGTGCGTTTGTGTATTTGAGTGTTTGTGTGTATGTGTATGTATGTTCGTCTGCCCGTTCGTCAGGTATATTAATAACGGGTATTGCCACCCCTGTTCTCAATAACCGCTGCTAAGCGTTCAGTCATATTGATGCAGCGGGCAATCTGAGGTTGAGGGATGGTGTTCCAAATTTGCAGAAATGCACGCTCTAATGTAGCCAAGTTCTGCACATTTGGATACTCACTGCGCAAACGACGACCCATTATGTCCCAAACATGCTCGATGGGAGGTCTGCACTCATTGGTGGATGCCGCAGCAAAGTGATGTCATGGCGTTCCAAAAAGCGTCTGGTTGGCTGTGTGTGGGCGTGCGTTATCTTGCATTAGAATAAACTCCCTCTGACGTTGCCGTCTACGCAGTACAATTGGTCTCAAAATTTGGTCAATATAGCGCTGAGCTGTTAAGTTATCGCACATAACCACCAGAGGTGTTCTCCAATCTCGCGAAACGCCGCCCCAGACCATGACTGACCCACCACCATAGGCGACAGTCGGACGAACAAAGTCCTGGCGAAAACGTTCACCACGACGGCGCCAAACAAGCGGACGTCGGTCGCTCCCATGTAAGTTGAACCTGGATTCGTCAGTGAATAAAACATTTCTCCATTGTCTCAATGTCCAAGCCCGATGTGCGTTGGCATACGCTAAACGTTCTCGGCGATGTCTCGCTGTCAACATGGGTACACGATTAGGATGTCGTGCATTTAACCCATTTTCGCGAAGACGGTTGATGACTGTACGGGAAGAAATGTTTCGTACTTGGTGTCGCTGTTGTACCCGATTTGCAAAATTTCTCGCCGCAATGTTCGCACTGATGAAAGGCTCACGTCGAACGTGTCGGACAACTGCTCGATCATCTCGAGCAGTCGTGACACGATGACGTCCTTGTCCAGTACGACGAATGTATTGGTTCGTCTCCCTGTATCGTGCATACGTTCGAGATACGACGGATTGACTAACACCCATCCGGATGGCAACATCACGTTGACTGCAACCTTCTTCGAGCAGAGTAATCAAACGAGCAACTTCTAGCTCTGATAAATACCTTCTAACCATGATCGGAAAGCAACTTGTTTTTTTTTGCAAATTTATGAAATTTTTTGTAACGCAGAAGGAGTGGTTTTGAAAAAACCTGTTTTTTAGCGTTTTAAGAGTTCACGAAAACTAGCGATAATAAATTTCTGAAAAGCGTCTAGATCGAGTTCAAAATTCTATTGGGTATATCAACTTTGTTTTAAATTTAATTAAAATTTTAATTCAGTCGAAGTTTAAAAATCAAGAAAATCAATGGACTGCAATAAAAGAATCGTGTTATAAATTTTTTGGAGTCATTAAAAATAATTTCAAATTTCTTCAATTTTTTTTTTGGGTCATTAAAGAAGAATACAAATTTGTTACAAATTTTTTTTTTAATTTTCCAAAAATTTTTTTTTTCAAATTTCTCTTTTGTTTTCCCATAATCTTAAACAGATTTATAAATGATATTGTATAAGAAACAGAAAAAATATAGTTTTTTGCATTTTGCTAAAGTTATTCAAGGTTTTCAAAAATTCGATCGAAGAAAACAAAAAAACAGCTCGATGGATTTAAACGAAACTTTGTACGGTTTTTGTTGGCATATTGAACTGTAAAAGGCACAGTTAACATTAGTGGTTTTCTTGATATTTCCAATTTAGCGCCTGATGATCCCAAAAGCCAACAAAAGTGCTTATTTTCTTGATTTTTCAAATTAATGTAAAAAATAAATTTTTTTTTCAAAAAACCGTTGCTGATTTTTATGGAGTGTTTGTTCAAGATTTCAGAACCTTTCTTACTCTTCTTGTGCGATCAACGGTTGCTGAGATATTGATGGTTAAACACAAAAAGATCCTTTTCCATTCAAAGTTCGATATCTTAGCGACAACTGGTCGTATTGAACTTTTCAAAAAAACAATTTAAAGCTGAATAAACAACTTACCCGATCAATAGAGTGATTTATTTCGAAAAAAATTTACATGTTCATAGACCAAAACAGAACATAGAAAAAATTTTGAAAAAAAATGTCTTATGGTATTCGTTTGGATTGAGCCATACACGTTTGCTTGAAAAAAATTTTCATCATCAGGTCTCAAAACCAGAAACTTCAAGCTTTAAAATGCTTTTTTTTAAAGTCCGGTACGACCATTTTCAGGCGAAAACCAGACACTTGAATAACGTCAAAAAAATTGGAATTATTTTTTGATCCTTTAATTTTTTCCACTAGTATATATATATATATATATATACATAGTATACTTAATTGTTACCTAAATTATCTGTATTTATACTATTATAAAATTGTAGTGGTCTGTTTGTCTGGCATACATTTTATGTCCCTACATTGACGATATTTATAGAGATAGCGGAAAAACTTCTATGATGTTGGGTAACACACAATTACTCTATTGGTTAATAGTTCCACCACACACACCAAATATTAACTATTTGCTTCAGCTTACCTTTAAATCAAAATTCGGAATATGCCCAATGTAACATGTTTCGATTGAAAAACAAATTCAACTGATATATCAAGCATAATTTTACAGGGTGTTTCATATGTAGGATAGGTGAAATTTATAGCGGAATAGAATTATCCGGACATAAAGAATCATAAAAAAAGTTAAATTTGGTGGCCCGTAAGCAGCCGCATATATACAATATAGTTGAAATGAGAGGATTTAGTTATATGGAGTGGGCCATAAATAGTTGCATAGACCAGGTGGTTGAAAAAAGGGTGGAGTTGAATTATATTTATACAGGGTGGATAACAAAATGTTGTATGTAGTTGCATATACAATGTGATTGAAATAAGGGTAGAATAGAATTATATTTATACAGGTTGGATAGAAAAATCGTACAAAAAAATGTGTTATATAAGCAGTTAGGATATTTGAATTATGTTCTTGAGTTATTATAGTTACGAATTGGGTTGAAAAAATCTTAGAAGCAGTTGTTTATACAGGGTGGTTGAAATATGAGATGGAGTGGAATTATAGTTTATAGAGTAGTTAAAAAATTGGTTTGTATCTACCAGTAGTTGCATATATTAAATTACAGCTATACAGGTGGATTTAAAAAATATTAAGAAAGAAATGTTATGATCTACAAGCTGTTCCATATAGCGGATGGTTGAAATATAGGTCGGACTAGAATTCTAAGTATACAGTGTGGTAAAAATTGTTATATTGGGTGGCCCAAAAGTAGTTGCATATGCAAGGTTGTTGAAATATAGGTGAAGTAGAATTATAATTATAAAGGTCGGGTGAAGAAATTTGTTATATAGGGTGAAACATGAGCTGTTACATATATGGAGTACGTGAAATATGGGGCGAAGTAAAGTTATAGTTACACAGTTTGATTCAAACAAGGTTAGAAAAAGTTGGAAATGAAAGGTGGTTTAAATGAAGTGTGGAGAGAAATTATGTTTTATAACTTGGCTTCAAAAGATATGACGAAAAATTGTGAAATAGCGTAGCTCATAAGTTGCACAGATATGATATTTGAAATATAAGTTGGAGTAGAGTTATAGTTAAGTATTTAAAAAATCTTATATTCGGTGACCAAAATAATATAATACAGGTTGTATAGAGGAACATACAATGTGATTCAAAAAAATGTGGACACAATTGTTAGATAAGGTGTCCCATTGACATATCTTAGTGAATGAAGTATCTTAAGGAAATAAGTATCAAAATATGGACTAGGAGTAAGAAATTTGTAAAAACAAATTAGCTCTGATAATGAAGACATGGCTAACTAACTGAGTTACCAGGGTGAGCAGCGATCACTTCGACCACTGCCAAACTATCGCCTTTAAAAATGTCTATCCTGGTTGTAGACGAAACAGTATATAGGCTATACCGTTTCTAGGCCAAAATCGACCAAAAATACATGTAATTTCCCATAAGAGATTCTAAGGTTAAAATTAGCGAAAATTTACCCCGATGACTTCGACGATCGCCAACGTGAGAGAGCCTGATTTTGTGGTTTAGAGGCGAAAAACGGCGTAATTAGCCCATTTTGGGGTGTAAATGTCGTATTTAGGGGTGTTTTCATCATGTTTAAGGCCCTTTTGACATTAAGCGGGGGTGAAATTGAATTGAGGGTATCATTTGTTCTGCGAAAGTGGGAGCCGCGTTCTTGGACTATAGCGGACTGCGGGGGCCTCCGACTAGAGCGGTGGGGGCTGAAGGGGGGGCTCCGACTAGGAGCTGTGGGGACTGAAGGGGGGCCGCGATTTAGGTTATGTTAGTGATGGCTGTCAACGAAGGGGGGCGCGATTTAGGTTATGTTAGTGCCGGCTGTCAACGAAGGGGGCCAGCGATTTAGATTAAGTTAGAAGAGTTGCAGTAGTCGGGGGACCGCGACTTAGGTTATGTTAGAGGTTCGCGGAGTTTGCTTGGCAGGTTAGACAGGGGAGTGTTGGTTGCGGTGCCATCTTGCAGCGTTGATGTGTTGCGTGTGTCGCAGGGGTGCGCGCCATCTGTTGATGGTTGTGGTGGTTAGAAAGAAAAAAGCTGTGGTAGGGTTTTGAGCCCGGGACTCTCGCATGGGAGTGATTGTTCTGAGCATCTAAGCTATATAGGTATTAATATAAGAGTTTCTTCGGGAGAATAGGTATCTGAGTGTTGAAGGTAAATTTTTAATATGTTGAAATTCAATCAATAGAGTATGCTATTATGTTGTATGTATGCTTGACATGTGTAGTGATGTTGGCAAAGTGAAAGACTTGCACAGTGATGTTATATAACTAATAGGCATGCACAGTGATGTTGTGTGACTGTAAACATGCGCAGTGATGTTATGTGACTGTTAGACATGTGCAGTGATGTTATGTAACTGTTAGACCTGTGCAGTGATGTTGTGTGAGTGTTAGACGTGCGCAGTGATGTTATGTGACTGTTAGAACTGTGCAGTAATGTTGTGTGAGTGATAGACTTACAAAAGGTTAAATTGTATATGAAAACGTATACAAATACGCTATTGTCCCATAAATGAATAGAAATTTTGGCGGGAAGCTTAAAAATATGTACCAAAACGGTATTTATATGTAGGTTATCAGAGTGGTGGTTTAACAGATTCAACTATCGAAAATGATAGTTGTTATCTTATAGAAGGAATGCAAGGAACAGTATACTAGAAATGGGATAGTGGGAAACGAGATTATAGGCAACGATATTGCTGGAACAGGATACAAGAAACAGTAGGTACATGCTTGAAGTTGGTTGGCAGAACGTCGGAAACGAAAATGGTTGGAACGATATAGCGGAGCGGGATGTTTGAAGTCGGTTGACTGAACGCTGGAACCGTAGAAATCGCTGTATGAAATAGTTTGGAGTCACTACAAATGCTATAAACGGCCCATAGAAACGACTAGAACCATAGAAACGGCTGCTGGAAATGGTTGGAGCCACTACAAATGCTAGAAACGACTGGAACCGTAGAAATCGCTGCTGGAAATGGTCGGAGCCACTACAAAAGCTAAAAACAACCCGTAGAAACGACTGGGACAGTAGAAATAGCTGCTGTAAATGGTTGGAGCCACTTCAAAAGCTAGAAATGTCCCATAGAAACGACTAGAAACTTAGAAATCGCTGCTGGAAATAGTTGGAACCTCTACAAATGCTACAAACGGTCCGTGGAAACAACTGGAACCGTAGAAACGGATGGTAGAATGGTTGTAGCCACTACAAAAGCTAGAAATGTCCCGTAGAAACGACTAGAAACTTAGAAATGGCTGGTTGGTACCTCTACAAAAGCTAGAAACATCCCGTAGAAACAACTAGAACCTTAGAAATCGCTGCTAGAAGTTGTTGGAAACGCTACAAAAGCTAGAAACGTCTCGTAGAAACGAGTGGGACAGTAGAAACGGCTGGTAGAATGGTTGGAGCCGCTACAAATGCTAGAAACGTCCCGTAGAAACTATAGTAGAAATGGTTGGTAGAATTGTTGGAGCTGGGTAGAAATTGATAAATCTTTGAAGAAAATGCAGTAATAATAGTAGAAACGGCAGGTAGAAATGGTTGAAGCCCTAGAAACTTCCCGTACACTGGGCCAAAGCTAGAAATGGTTGAAGCCCCTACAAAAGTAGAAACCCGTACAAGTCATACAAATGTTGGAAATGGTAGGTTAGTTGGAAACGGGCAACAAATGCTAAAAATGGTAGAAAGGTTGAAGCAGGGACGTTAGAAAGGTCATAATGAGAATGCTGAGAACGACGCAATAGAAAGTAGGAAATGAGAGGGTGGTTGGATCAGGAATGTTGGAAAAGACATAAAGTTGGATTGTTAGAACATGCGCTGTAGAGTTGTGATGGGAATGTGAGAAACAGGATGGTAGGAATACGAATTCTAGAAACGTGAATGCAGGATGTTTGAATAGAAATATCTGAAACAAACAGACTGAAGGGTAGTCAGCAGCAACTGTTAGAAGGATAAAAAGTTTGAATGTTGAGAAAATTGTTGGGAATGGCGGGATTTCTATTGAGTAATTAGAAGATTGCATCAACAGCGTTACTAGTCAACCACAACTAAAAAGTGTTATTCAATTAATAGTTTTGTCACAGAATTTGTCACTGGAAAAGGTTACTAGACACAGACGCAACTGTCGTGAACTACAATCAAATCAGTGTTATCAAAAAATGATATAGGGCTCAAAGTGATAAAGAGCGTCCTGGGATAGATGGCTAGAACAAAGATTACAAATTCGGAATGTGTGAAGTCTAGTAGTTAGGTTCAGGGAGGTCATAAATTTTACTTGAATCCTATTAAAACATAATACCTTTTAACTGACGGTGATATATCATAATATGTTGCTTTTTGAAAATAATTCAAATTACAAGACATTGTTTTACTACCATAAACATGTGAGTACTTGAAATTTACTTCTAATTAGAACGCTTGCTAAAACGAACCTTGTTATCCAGATCCGGTAATAGCTCTCTTAATTAGTTGCATAAATATGTAAGTACTAGAATCTTACTTCTGACTAGAACGCTAGTGCGAACATTGTTATCTGTCCATAAAACTTGTGTGTGTTTTCAGAGATTTAGAGAAATACGGCAATGTTGCTCTACCACTTTAATCATATGACTAAAATGACGCATTTTCCGGGATCTAGGGAAATATGGAAATCTGGCAATCATGGCCCCTCTTAGCGGGCCCCCCTCCCTTTCTCTGTGACGTCATAAGCTGCACTATCATTGGCTGGTTTATTAGCACACCACCTGCTAACCATTAGTATGTTTACCTTATATGTTTATAAAGAATACATATATCTCTATTTAAAAGTTTCCTCAGTGGAATTTCATACCTTGCAAGTGTCTTTATAATAGTTAATGAACTAAAGTTGATAAAAGGAACAACTCACCCAAGTGGAAAATTTTCAGAAATATGCCAATGTCCCCGCAAACAGAATCTGATCTCCTTTATCCAGAACGTTGTAAGCTACACTCTCAGTGACAGGTTTATCAGTGGACCACCTGCTAACCATCAGATAAGTAATTTATATTTATAAAGAATAAAGAAAAAATAATATCTTATATATGATCGATTGGATGTCCTTTAGAAAACTACTATGCTGGACGCCAAAGAAAATCACTCGACCTAAGAGATAACCTAACTTGTTTAAGAAATGTGTCACACTTTGTAGGGAAAGCTCTCAACTTCCGACTTAGAAACTTAGAATGGTGCGCTAGAGGTTGAGAAATCAGCTTCATTGTCTTGAGTCATGGAATAATTCCAGCTTGGTTAATAATATAAAAAACGTTGCCTTGGAGATTTCCAATGATGCCTAACAAAAGATCAACAAAAAACAGAGTGTTTGAATAATAGACACATTGGTATATGACTTATTTGTTTCTCTATTATATATTCTAATATCATATGTTTAATTATAACAACATATTGGTAACTTTGTTTTTTATTTTTGGCATACATATATTTTTGAATATCCAGCAATTTTCCTTCTACATATATAACAATTATCTATTTTCAATCAGAGCAACTGGCAAAGTACCTACTTGGCATAAAAACAATTTACATTTCATTAGTTATGCAAATTTTACAAGTATTATTATTATAGTCAGTGTGGGGATTTGGTGGACAGTCTCTAAGCAATAAACATTTAGCTGAACCGTTTTTATGAAGTTCTGTAATATCATCATAAGGTAAGAGATTCTTGAGCTCTAAGCCACAGCAATGAATAGTGATCCTGTCACAATATCCTGTGTAAAAGAATCCAGCGTTAGTAAGCTCGGTGGGTGTCTGCTTCAAAGCAATAGCCATTCTTTAAACGTCTCAAGTCTGCTCTCAAACGTCATTTTGCTTTTATGTGTGACGGGTCTCGTGGTAGTAAGTATCATCTATATCAAAGAAGTGACAATACGGATTCCACTCTAAATGATTAGCTATAGGTACGTAATCGATTTTCATATATCAGTTAATAATATGCCGCTAGCAAATGACAACTAAAGACTGGATAAAAGAAATATTGCATTTTTTGTGGTTATAGGTGCGGTCTTATTCAATTCGCTATGAATTAAAGGTGTGGAATACGTTTGGAAGAGATAACTAACAATTATAGACTATGACCAAATTGTAACCATTGTTTCGGCTCCCCATGCGTAAAAAGATTGCATCAAAATAAAGACTTTGCAGGTATGGGCGGTCGTACTGATTTCATAGAGGCTCAGTTCGCCCGTGGAGGAGGTAGAACTCAGCGCCCAGCAATAGGAGGGTTCCCAGATACGATTAGTTTACTCCTGGTCCACCAGGAATTTTTTCGTCTTGAGGGATGATTAAAAATCTGTATTTATTTAAAAATTCAGGCCAATAAAATCATAAATGTATTTAAAAATTCCTGATAATAAATTCTCAAATCATGAATCTATATTTATTTAAAAGTAATGTTAATAAAATCGAAAAATAATATAAACATGAATCCGTAATTATTTAAAAATTCCTGATAATAAATTCACATTATATTTGGTATTTTAGATATCAAAACCACAACGGAAATGATGACCGCAGTGAAAGGAAACTGTGATATCTTGTTTACGCTAAATGAAACTGAGCTAAATAAATTTACAGGAAGCTGTGGTTTGATAAAGTTATCATGTTGTTTGCAGCAATAAACTTTTGCAGGAAGTTCCCATATGATAAGCATTAATTAGTTGTTTTTCTAGAACTAACAGCAATTTCGTTATACGCAAATGACGTAGTTCGATGCTGATAAATAAAATAATTGCGAATTTTTATTTCATTGTTAATTCGACTCTCAAAGAGATCACATATCAACTACAGTGATTGTGTTTGTGCTGTGTTAAAATAACTGCCAATTCAACTTTTAAAGAGATCGCTTTTTCAGTGTATCTAGTGATAGTGTGTGTTGTTCTAAAAATACTATGTGAGTATTTAATTAATTTCATTTATGTTAATTTGCTTCTAGTATTTTGTGACTGCCCTTCAAAATATTTGAAATTAATAGGTATGTTTTTCGAATTGAATATTTTCTGACTGCTTTTCAATTCAATGTTCTATTTCTAAATTTTTGGTAAATTGCTTCTAATATTTTGTGTGTCTTTCAAAAATTATTAGGACTGTTTAGATTCTTTATAAGTTTGCAGTATGTTCTTTATCAAATCCAGTATTTTCTGAACAATATTCAATTCAATGCTCTAGTTCCAAATTTTTGTTAATATTATATACCCACCTCTCAAAATTATTAGTCATTTCCAAAAATTATTAGAGTCTAGGAACACTAAATTATTAGAGTTAAAGGTTTTGTTGTCAATTTACAAATATGTTTCTAGTATTTAATAGTAGGTTTTCAAGAAAATTCTTTAGTAGTTTGATCAGATGTTTAAGGGTTATAGATGTATTTTAGTATGTTCTGTCATGAATTTTCTAATATGTTTCTAGTCTTTAATGATAGGTTTTCTGGACATTTTTTGGTAGTTTAATTACATTTTTAAGGGTTATAAATGCATTTTACTCTCTTCTGTTTTAATTTTAAATATGTTTCTAGTATTTAATGATAGGTTTTCAAGACATTTTTTGGTAGTTTAATTAAATTTTTGAGGGTTGTAGATACATTTTAGTATATTCTGTTCTAAATTTTAACTTTATTTCTAAAATTTCGGCAATTCTCTGGCAATCTTTGTGTTCTTTATAGCCTTGCTAATTCTGCGAACACTGAGAGCACATTCAGGCAAACCTCGTCGAACAACTTCCTCGTCATATTTTGATTCCAGCAGCCCCAAAATTATTGCAATGCGGCGAACTAGATCCACAAAGAATGACATGCTGAAAGGAAATTTTCAAAATTGTAGCATCTGGTGAATAAATAATATTATGAGGGAAAATAATAATCACACTATTAAATATTGATATTAAATAAATTGTTAGATTCTTGAAAAAAAACTTTTTGATAGATAGAGTATGATAAAAATATCAAACGCATATCCTTCAAATTTAGTGTTTAAAATTGATAGCTTAATTTACCTACAATTGAGTTAATAAAAAATTTGACTTACATTTAGAAAATAGTATACGTCTTTACTCTTCAATGATATGAAAGAGACTGATAATTTATACATCACCGAAATTTAATAAACAAAAAACATTTAAAATGACTCTCTCTTTCTTTCTCTCTCTCTCTCCGCATCTAATGATAGCAAGTCCTAGTTACTGTAATAAAATATGGTTTCACTCTATTTCGGTCTTATGAGATTCCTGAAGCTTAAGATATTTGAATGCAACAATAGTCTTTGATAAATATTAGCTGATAAAGATTCGGAGTACTACTAAGCAACAACAGATACAATCAGCTGGTAGAGATAATTTTAACATAACTCACTAAACAGTTAATATGATATATATGCGAATGAATTTATATCTCTAATTAAAAATATTTTAAGAAAAACAAACACGAAATTTTAGAAATAAAGTTAAAATTTAGAACAGAATATACTAAAATGTATCTACAACCCTCAAAAATTTAATTAAACTACCAAAAAATGTCTTGAACACCTATCATTAAATACTAGAAACATATTTAAAATTAAAACAGAAGAGAGTAAAATGCATTTATAACCCTTTAAAATGTAATTAAACTACCAAAAAATGTCCAGAAAACCTATCATTAAAGATTAGAAACATATTAGAAAATTCATGACAGAACATACTAAAATACATCTATAACCCTTAAACATCTGATCAAACTACTAAAGAATTTTCTTGAAAACCTACTATTAAATACTAGAAACATATTTGTAAATTGACAACAGAACCTTTAACTCTAATAATTTAGTATTCCTAGACTCTAATAATTTTTGGAAATGACTAATAATTTTGAGAGGTGGGTATATAATATTAACAAAAATTTGGAACTAGAGCATTGAATTGAATATCGTTCAGAAAATACTGGATTTGATAAAGAACATACTGCAAACTTATAAAGAATCTAAACAGTCCTAATAATTTTTGAAAGACACACAAAATATTAGAAGCAAATTACCAAAAATTTAGAAATAGAACATTGAATTGAAAAGCAGTCAGAAAATATTCAATTCGAAAAACATACTCTATTAATTTCAAATATTTTGAAAGGCAGTCACAAAAAAACTAGAAGCAAATTAACATAAATGAAATTAAGTAAATACTCACATAGTATTTTTAGAACAACACACACTATCACTAGATACACTTAAAAAGCGATCTCTTTAAAAGTTGAATTAGCAGTTATTTTAACACAGCACAAACACAATCACTGTAGTTGATATGTGATCTCTTTGAGAGTCGAATTAACAATGAAATAAAAATTCGCAATTATTTTATTTATCAGCATCGAACTACGTCATTTGCGTATAACGAAATTGCTGTTAGTTCTAGAAAAACAACTAATTAATGCTTATCATATGGGAACTTCCTGCAAAAGCAAAAACCACAGCTTCCTGTAAATTTATTTAGCTCAGTTTCATTTAGCGTAAACAAGATATCACAGTTTCCTTTCACTGCGGTCATCATTTCCGTTGTGGTTTTGATATCTAAAATACCAAATATAATGTGAATTTATTATCAGGAATTTTTAAATAATTACGGATTCATGATTTATATTATTTTTCGATTTTATTAAATAAATATAGATTCATGATTTGAGAATTTATTATCAGGAATTTTTAAATACACTTATGATTTTATAGGCATGAATTTTTAAATAAATACAGATTTTTATTCATCCCTCAAGACGAAAAAAATTCCTGGTGGACCAGGAGTAAACTAATCGTATCTGGGAACCCTCCTATTGCTGGGCACTGAGTTCTACCTCCTCCACGGGCGAACTGAGCCTCTATGAAATTAGTACGACCGCCCATACCTGCAAAGTCTTTATTTTGATGCAATCTTTTTACGCATGGGGAGCCGAAACAATGGTTACAATTTGTTCATAGTCTATAATTGTTAGTTATCTCTTCCAAACGTATTCCACACCTTTAATTCATATCGAATTGAATAAGACCGCACCTATAACCACAAAAAATGCAATATTTCTTTTATCCAGTCTTTAGTTGTTTTGCTAGCGGCATATTATTAACTGATATATGAAAATCGATTACGTACCTATAGCTAATCATTTAGAGTGGAATCCGTATTGTCACTTCTTTGATATAGATGATACTTACTACCACGAGACCCGTCACACATAAAAGCAAAGTGACGTTTGAGAGCAGAGTTGAGACGTTTAAAGAATGGCTATTGCTTTGAAGCAGACACCCACCGAGCTTACTAACGCTGGATTGTTTTACACAGGATATTGTGACAGGATCACTTGTCATTGCTGTGGCTTAGAGCTCAAGAATCTCTTACCTTATGATGATATTACAGAACTTCATAAAAACGGTTCAGCTAAATGTTTATTGCTTAGAGACTGTCCACCAAATCCCCACACTGACTATAATAATAATACTTGTAAAATTTGCATAACTAATGAAATGTCAATTGTTTTTATGCCAAGTAGGTACTTTGCCAGTTGCTCTGATTGCTCACTGAAAATAGATAATTGTTATATATGTAGACGGAAAATTGCTGGATATTCAAAAATATATGTATGCTAAAAATAAAAAACAAAGTTACCAATATGTTGTTATATTTAAACATATGATATTAGAATATATAATCGAGAAACAAATAACTCATATACCAATGTGTCTATTATTCAAACAAAAATTTGTTGGAATTATTCAATGACTCAAGACAATGAAGCTGATTTCTCAACCTCTAGCGCACCATTCTAAGTTTCTAAGTCGGAAGTTGAGAGCTTTCCCTACAAAGTGTGACACATTTCTTAAACAAGTTAGGTTATCTCTTAGGTAAAGTGATTTTCTTTGGCGTCCAGCATAGTAGTTTTCTAAAGGACATCCAATCGATCATATATAAGATATTATTTTTTCTTTATTCTTTGTAAATATAAATTACTTATCTGATGGTTAGCAGGTGGTCCACTGATAAACCTGTCACTGAGAGTGTAGCTTACAACGTTCTGGATAAAGGAGATCAGATTCTGTTTGCGGGGACATTGGCATATTTCTGAAAATTTTCCACTTGGGTGAGTTGTTCCTTTTATCAACTTTAGTTCATTAACTATTATAAAGACACTTGCAAGGTATGAAATTCCACTGAGGAAACTTTTAAATAGAGATATATGTATTCTTTATAAACATATAAGGTAAACATACTAATGGTTAGCAGGTGGTGTGCTAATAAACCAGCCAATGATAGTGCAGCTTATGACGTCACAGAGAAAGGGAGGGGGGGCCCGCTAAGAGGGGCCATGATTGCCAGATTTCCATATTTCCCTAGATCCCGGAAAATGCGTCATTTTAGTCATATGATTAAAGTGGTAGAGCAACATTGCCGTATTTCTCTAAATCTCTGAAAACACAAACAAGTTTTATGGACAGATAACAATGTTCGCACTAGCGTTCTAGTCGGAAGTAAATTTCTAGTACTTACATATTTATGCAACTAATTAAGAGAGCTATTGCCGGATCTGGATAACAAGGTTCGTTTTAGCAAGCGTTCTAATTAGAAGTAAATTTCAAGTACTCACATGTTTATGGTAGTAAAACAATGTCTTGTAATTTGAATTATTTTCAAAAAGTAACATATTATGATATATCACCGTCAGTTAAAAGGTATTATGTTTTAATAGGATTCAAGTAAAATTTATGACCTCCCTGAACCTAACTACTAGACTTCACACATTCCGAATTTGTAATCTTTGTTCTAGCCATCTATCCCAGGACGCTCTTTATCACTTTGAGCCCTATATCATTTTTTGATAACACTGATTTGATTGTAGTTCACGACAGTTGCGTCTGTGTCTAGTAACCTTTTCCAGTGACAAATTCTGTGACAAAACTATTAATTGAAAAACACTTTTTAGTTGTGGTTGACTAGTAACTCTGTTGATGCAATCTTCTAATCACTCAATAGAAATCCCGCCATTCCCAACAATTTTCTCAACGTTCAAACTTCTTACAGTTGCTGCTGACTACCCTTCAGTCTGTTTGTTTCAGATATTTCTATTCAAACATCCTGCATTCACGTTTCTAGAATTCGTATTCCTACCATCCTGTTTCTCACATTCCCATCACAACTCTACAGCGCATGTTCTAACAATCCAACTTTATGTCTTTTCCAACATTCCTGATCCAACCACCCTCTCATTTCCTACTTTCTATTGCGTCGTTCTCAGCATTCTCATTATGACCTTTCTAACGTCCCTGCTTCAACCTTTCTACCGTTTTTAGCATTTGTTGCCCGTTTCCAACTAACCTACCATTTCCAACATTTGTATGACTTGTACGGGACGTTTCTAGCTTTTGTAGGGGCTTCAACCATTTCTACCTGCCGTTATTACTGGCCCAGTAGTTTCTACGGGAAGTTTCTAGCTTTTGTAGCGTCTCCAACCATTTCTACCAGCCGTTTCTACTATCCCAGTCATTTCTACGGAACGTTTCTAGCATTTTCTTCAACGATTTATCAATTTCTACCATTTGCAGTGGCTCCAACAATTCTACCAACCATTTCTACTATCCCAATCGTTTCTACGGGACGTTTCTAGCATTTGTAGCGGCTCCAACCATTCTTTCAGCCGTTTCTACTGTCCCACTCGTTTCTACGAGACGTTTCTAGCTTTTGTAGCGTTTCCAACAACTTCTAGCAGCGATTTCTAAGGTTCTAGTTGTTTCTACGGGATGTTTCTAGCTTTTGTAGAGGTACCAACCAGCCATTTCTAAGTTTCTAGTCGTTTCTACGGGACATTTCTAGCTTTTGTAGTGGCTACAACCATTCTACCATCCGTTTCTACGGTTCCAGTTGTTTCCACGGACCGTTTGTAGCATTTGTAGAGGTTCCAACTATTTCCAGCAGCGATTTCTAAGTTTCTAGTCGTTTCTATGGGACATTTCTAGCTTTTGAAGTGGCTCCAACCATTTATAGCAGCTATTTCTACTGTCCCAGTCGTTTCTACGGGTTGTTTTTAGCTTTTGTAGTGGCTCCGACCATTTCCAGCAGCGATTTCTACGGTTCCAGTCGTTTCTAGCATTTGTAGTGGCTCCAACCATTTCCAGCAGCCGTTTCTATGGTTCTAGTCGTTTCTATGGGCCGTTTATAGCATTTGTAGTGACTCCAACTATTTCCTACAGCGATTTCTACGGTGTCAGCGTTCAGTCAACCGACTTCAAACATCCCGCTCCGCTATATCGTTCCAACCATTTTCGTTTCCGACGTTCTGCCAACCAACTTCAAGCATGTACCTACTGTTTCTTGTATCCTGTTCCAGCAATATCGTTGCCTATAATCTCGTTTCCCACTATCCCATTTCTAGTATACTGTTCCTTGCATTCCTTCTATAAGATAACAACTATCATTTTCGATAGTTGAATCTGTTAAACCACCACTCTGATAACCTACATATAAATACCGTTTTGGTACATATTTTTAAGCTTCCCGCCAAAATTTCTATTCATTTATGGGACAATAGCGTATTTGTATACGTTTTCATATACAATTTAACCTTTTGTAAGTCTATCACTCACACAACATTACTGCACAGTTCTAACAGTCACATAACATCACTGCGCACGTCTAACACTCACACAACATCACTGCACATGTCTAACAGTTACATAACATCACTGCACATGTCTAACAGTCACATAACATCACTGCGCATGTTTACAGTCACACAACATCACTGTGCGTGCCTATTAGTTATATAACATCACTGTGCAAGTCTTTCACTTTGCCAACATCACTACACATGTCAAGCATACATACAACATAATAGCATACTCTATTGATTGAATTTCAACATATTAAAAATTTACCTTCAACACTCAGATACCTATTCTCCCGAAGAAACTCTTATATTAATACCTATATAGCTTAGATGCTCAGAACAATCACTCCCATGCGAGAGTCCCGGGCTCAAAACCCTACCACAGCTTTTTTCTTTCTAACCACCACAACCATCAACAGATGGCGCGCACCCCTGCGACACACGCAACACATCAACGCTGCAAGATGGCACCGCAACCAACACTACCTAACCTGCCAAGCAAACTCCGCGAACCTCTAACATAACCTAAGTCGCGGCCCCCCGACTACCGCAACTCTTCTAACTTAATCTAAATCGCGGGCCCCCTTCGTTGACAGCCAGCACTAACATAACCTAAATCGCGGCCCCCCTTCGTTGACAGCCATCACTAACATAACCTAAATCGCGGCCCCTCCCTCGACAGCTGTCAATAACATAACCTAAATCGCGGCCCCCCTTCAGCCCCCACAGCTCCTAGTCGGAGCCCCCCCCTTCAGCCCCCACAGTTCTAGTCGGAGGCCCCCGCAGTCCGCTATAATCCAAGAACGCGGCTCCCACGTTCGCAGAACAAATGACACCCTCAATTCAATTTCACCCCCGCTTAATGTCAAAAGGGCCTTAAACATGATGAAAACACCCTAAATACGACATTTACACCCCAAAATGGTGCTAATTACGCCGTTTCTCGCCTCTAAACCACAAAATCAGGCTCTCTCACGTTGGCGATCGTCGAAGTCATCGGGGTAAATTTTCGCTAATTTTAACCTTAGAATCTCTTATGGGAAATTACATGTATTTTTGGTCGATTTTGGCCTAGAAACGGTATAGCCTATATACTCGAAACATTAAGTAGAAGATACTTCACAGCTCACATGCGCGAAAAACAAATTTCTCTGAATAATACAATTGTTATTTTTATATTAATAATGGTAGTTTCTACTTTAAGTAAAAGCATTTTTATTGAAATCTTATTAAAAATTATGCAAAAAAACTGCTCATTTCTTCTTGGTACATTTAAAATGATTTAACTTTTAAATAAAAGTCATCTAGATCACGCAAAAATAAACACTACCATAGTGTTTTCAATTTAAAATGTACGTGTATATATATATATATATATATATATATATATATATATATTAAAACCTATAAATCTGTAACCTTAAACAAAAAGGTGATTTTTAAATTACAACCTAAATATTTGTTTTTTGTTAATAATAAAACTGGTGTAGGCAGTGGAAAAAAAACGTGTTTTTTCTATTAAGAAGCATATTTTTAAGGATTTAGTTCATTGTTCATTTTTAAAATGGTTTATACAAATACACAGCTAGATTTCAAAAAGTTAAGCTGAAATGAAGCCATATTTTTTATTTCATTGGTAATCTTGAAAAAATTATTGAGAATTTGCTATTTGAATTGAAGTTAAATATTAATAGATTTACTCAAATAAAATAATAATCGTTTCTGAAAAATAAACAAGAGTACTTAATTTAAATTTAAAAATTAAAAGTTTTCAAAAATTAGAGAATTTTTCTTCTTTTAAATGGCGTATGTTGGCTGACTTTCGAAATCAATTAAAATAAAAACAATTAAAACAGAAAATACTCAATCGTTGATCCGTAACCTTGAAACAGATGATTAAACATTTGATTTTTTATTTATTTTTTATTTACATTTTTAATCCCGTTTATAGCCTTATACATGTTACATATCACCTTTCATGACTTATAAATAATAATATGCTGATTAATGTCTAGAATAAAACAATAATCCATTGTAAAGGAATTACGCAGAAACTAAAACAATACCTATATTATATTACTAGATGCACCTGCATAAACGATGATTCTGCATAGTTCCCCTTTCTCAGCAGAGCTTATAAATAGGAGAGTATTCCTAAACAAGACGCTTTTTGAATTCAACTTAAGACTCTTAACGTTGTTCAGAGCCACAACATTTGGTCTGTTCATTTGCTATATTATTAATCATATAAAATAGTCCTTTTTTGTAACAAGTAGTGATAGTTGTGTTTCAATAAATTCTGTTGTTTTTTTTAAAAGGGTTTTAAGTAATTAAGCCCCAACAATTGGCGCAGTCAGCAGGATCGGAAAACAGAGATTTTTGGTGATCCAAGAAAAACAGAGCAGAAATTCCAAGAAGATCTGGTGGTTTCCAAACCTTCAACCGGAAAGAACCGCACGCACTACAGAGCATCTTCCAGAAAATCAAAGTGAGTAAAGATTTATTATTATTCTGTGAAAATTGCTATATATTTGTTCCCTAAATCCAATTATTTTCCCAAGTCGTTATAAAAAAATATACGTGTGAAAAATTTGTAACAATTCCATTAAGGGGGTTAGATTTTGGAGTCGAGCGAAAATCGGACAGAATCGAGATCCGCGAGTTTATTTTCGAGGGAATATCGGAAGTAACTTGAGCAATTTTAATTTGAAGTTTTTCGTTAAAATTGGGGTGGAATTAAACAAATAAAAATGAGCCAAGAAAGCTTAAATCTTATAGAATATAGGTTAAGTGAATTATGTCACATTATACCGGAATATGATGGAGATTCAATATTATTAAATACATTTATTAATTCTTGTGACGCAGCATTTGACGTAGCAACAGACCAACAAACATATCTCTTAACTGTACATTTAAAAAACAAACTAAAAGGACGAGCATCTCAACTAATAAACTCACGCGACTTGAAAAATTGGGATCAAATCAAAACTATTTTAAAAACACACTTCGGTGATTCGAGAGACTTAACAAGTCTAATATACGATTTACAACAAATAAAACAGGGAAACAATGAAAATCCGCAAAACTATGTGCATCGCATAAACGCACATCATTCAAAACTTTACGCCGCGATAAATCAACAAGTAACATTAACCCGAGAACAGAAAACCGCACAGCAAGCGTTAGTCGACAAGGTAGCTTTACAGACACTTTTAGTAGGTCTCGAACATAAGCTAGGTGCAATCGTACGAGCATCGCGACCTTGCAATCTCGCAGAAGCTGCAAATATAGTAAAAAATGAATATCAATTAACGTATCTAGAAAGTAAAAAGCCACTAGTAAATTCTCCAAACTTTCAAAGCAAAAATAAAAAGACATGTAATTATTGCAAAAAGTCGGGACATTTAATTTCAGAATGTCGCAAAAAACAAAATAACGATAAATACTATAACCAAAACCGAAATTATCAATATAATTCGGGAAATCAAAGAAATTTCAATCCAAATCATTCCTTTGCGAATAGACAAGAAAATAATAATCAAAATCACAGAGAAAATTATTATCAAAGACCACCTAACCAAAATAATTATAACCAAAATAATTATCCAAGTAATTCTTCAAATACAAGAAACATGCAAAATCCTCCAAGAAAAACATTTCATTTAAACGAACAAAGAGTGGAAATGAAGACTGGCACTTCTACTCATCTCATTCCAACCAGTCAAGCACAAAATTTAGAAAGCCAAGAATAAGATCAGAATTCGTAAACACAAGCAATTCAAATAATTTATTCTATATAAAAACTCATGACGGAAAATATCGCTATTTAATCGATACCGGAGCAAGTATATCAATTTTGAAACCAAATTTATTTGAACAAGAAAAAATAAAAAGCGTAGAACCCATAAAAATTCAAGGTGTAACCAACCAATTTTTTGAAATAAATAAAGCAATAAATTTTGATTTCTTTTTGAAAAATGACGAAATGGAAGTATTCGTACATAACTTAAATATAGAATTTGATGGTTTATTAGGTATAGATTTTTTACAACAATATGAGTGTCTAGTTGATTTAAAAAATAGAAAACGAATAACCAAATATATAACTTTGCCATTATACAAAGAAAACGAAATTGTCAATGAAATAACTATAGAACCAAGAACCGAACAAATATTCAAGTTAAATTGTAATGAAAAATGCTGAACTAATTTTACATTCACAGGAAAAAGAAAATGTCATATTGCCAAATGAAAAAGGCGAATTTCTAACGTCAATCTTAAATAAAAGCGAACAAAAGAAAAGAATAATTTTTGATGAATTAATAATTGAACCTTTTATTGAAAATAGTCCAGTAAATAAGAATCAAACATTAATTTTAAATCTACAAAAAGAAAACTTATATTCAAGACAACAACGAGTCGAAAAATCCTTGCGTTTAGAACATTTAAATTTTGAAGAAAAAGAAGCAATTACCGCCTTATGTAAACAATATTGCGATATATTTTATTTAGAAAATGATGAATTAACTTTCACAAATACCGTAAAACATAAAATAGATACCGGGCAAGCCAAACCAATTGCAACAAAGTCATATAGATACCCTTATGTCCATAAACAAGAGGTAAAAACCCAAGTAAATCAAATGTTAAAACAAGGAATAATCCAACCATCATCCTCACCTTGGTCATCTCCAGTATGGGTAGTCCCCAAAAAGTTAGACGCCAGTGGTAAGCAGAAATGGAGAATGGTTATAGATTACCGCAAATTTAATGAAGTTACGGTAGATGATAAACATCCGTTGCCTAATATAAATGATTTAATCGACAAATTAGGACATTGCTGTTATTTTACAACCCTTGATCTGGCATCAGGTTTTCATCAAATTGAGATTAATCCAACAGATATAGAAAAAACCGCGTTCACAGTTGAAAATGGTCATTATGAGTTTAAGAGAATGCCATTTGGTTTAAAGAATGCACCCGCGACCTTTCAACGAGTTATGGATAATATTTTAACTGGCATACAAAACGAACGAGCACTTGTATACATGGATGACATCATATCTTATGTTTCATCATTAACAGAACACATACAAAGACTAAGAGAATTATTCGAAAGACTAAGAAATTCAAATCTTAAATTGCAACCCGATAAATGTGAATTTTTAAAAAAAGAAGTTGCATACTTAGGTCATATAGTGACAGAAGAAGGTGTAAAACCCAATCCAGAAAAAATAAGAGCAGTCAAAGAATTTCCAGTACCTAAAAACGCAAAAGACGTGAAAAGTTTCCTAGGTTTAGCAGGATACTATAGAAGATTTATAAAAGATTTTGCCAAAATAGTCAAACCTTTAACTGAATTATTAAAGAAAGATATAAAATTTAATTTCGATGAACATTGCATGAAATCATTTGAAACATTGAAACAAACATTAACAAATTATCCAATTTTACAATATCCTGATTTTGAAAAGGAATTCAATATTACTACAGACTGGAGTAATTATGCGATAGGAGCAGTACTATCACAAGGAAAAATAGGAAAAGATTTGCCTATAGCATACGCATCTAGAACTCTGAATGCTCACGAACAAAAATATTCGACAATCGAGAAAGAATTACTAGCAATAGTATGGGGAGTTGCTAAATATCGGGAATTCGTCTACGGGACAACCTTTAAACTATATACCGATCACCGCCCGATAACATGGTTATTCAATGTAAAAGATCCAGGTTCAAGACTCGCAAGATGGAGATTGAAATTGGAAGAATATAATTATCAAATAATATACAAACCAGGTAAACAAAATACCAATGCCGATGCCTTATCTCGAATAAGAATTAATCATCTCAGAGATTATTCAAAAATATTCTATGGAAGTCCAATAAAAGAAGAAGAAGAAGAAGAAGAAAATGAAGAAAGACCGGATACTCCAAATACAGAAATCGGATATGAAACAATCTTAGAAGAATATAACATTTTTAAGAAACTACACGAATCAAAATCATTAATTGATTATTCTAAATGTAATTTTACTCATGAGAAATTTCTAGATAAACATCAAAAAAAATTATATCATTCTTAAAGCCAGGCGAATTAACTGATTCACAATTTAAAATAGCTGATGATTTAATTGACTTAAATACAATGTATGAAGAACACAGAATAAACGTTGTCACATCAAAATCCAATCCTAAACGAAAGTATTACCTTATCATTGTTCCACATTTAAATCCTGACCAAGCAATCTTTGAAATTCTTTACTACAATAAAGATATATTGTTAGAAAACGATAAATACTATATGGAAGAATTAAAAAATGTACCAATTTTAGAAATGCTATCTTTCATTTTTTCCGATAATGAAATAGAATTTATAACTTGTAACCCAAACATTATAATCCCAGAAAAAGAACAAAGAAATATAATTATCGAAGAAAATCATAACGGAAAACTAAACATGCATAGAGGTATCCAAGAAACAGTAACAAGAATAAAACGAAAATATCAGTGGGAAAATTTAACCAAAGACGTTGAAAATTTCATAAAAAATTGCGAAGTATGTATTAAATCCAAAGCTTGTAGAAAAAAATTATCAAATCCCTTAGTAATAACAGAGACGCCGAAAACACCGTTTGAACGCATTAACCTCGATATATTAGAAATACCAGAGAAAAATTATGTACTTGTGATAAGAGATGAATTTTCTAAATTTACCCAAGCTTATCCAATTGAAAATAAATCCGCGAAAAATGTTGTCAATACACTATTATTATATTTTATGCACTATGGTACGCCGCTAAGAATACATTGTGACAGAGGTAGAGAATTCGATAACCAATTAATGAGAGATCTATGTACTCTTTATAATATTAAACTAACATTTTCATCAGTCAATCATGCACAGAGCAATGGTTCAATCGAAAGATTTATGAGTACCTTATTGGAAATGATAAGATCAACAGTTACTGAAAAAACAGGAGATCATCCACTAACATGCATCCCATATGCAGTTATATGCTATAATAATTCTATAAGTAGTACCCATGGTTATACGCCATACGAACTAATTTTTGGTCACACAAATTCAAGACCACCTGAAAAATTATTTAATCAAGAAGAGCTAGTTTCGAAATATGTACGTGAACTAAATAATAAAATTTCATATTTTTATAAAGTAGCAAGAGAAAAAACAATTTTGAAAAAATTCAAATCTAAAGAACGTCATGATCAAAAAGCGAAACCAAAACCAAAAGATATTGAAGTAAATGATTTTATATTCATAAAAGAGTCACAGATAAAACATAAACTAAGTAACAAATCGAATGGTCCTTATAAAGTGATACAAATATTAGGAAATAATGCCTTAAAAATCAAAGACTTAGAAACGAACAGAGAATTTACAATTAACTCAGATCAAGTTAGCTCAATCTTAAAATAGATTTTCTTTCTTTTCAGATGAAATACGTCATCATTCTTGCTGTACTAATCACAGTAAGTCAAGCAAGTAATTATAAAATTTCAACTCTAAATAACACTTTAGGAATACAGTACTACTATGAATCAGACTTAAAAGTATCAAATGAAAAATGGAAATTACTAGTTGTCAAAGACATTACAATTTTATTAGATTCCTTCAAAAATGATATTTCAGTTTTAAATCACATAAAGCAATTAATTGAAAGAGACACTCCAAGACTTATAGCATTTTACACTGAAGTCAAACCTCATATTACAATGTTAAATAAAATAATAATGTCAATCAGTCAAAAATTTAGTGAAATTAAAAATGATATTAACCCTTACGACCCAAAAGAATTTAATTTAAATAACACTCGTACGAAACGAGGAGCTTTTAATTTTATAGGCTCAGTATGGAAAGCAATCACGGGAAATCTCGACAGTACAGATGGTGAAGATTACGATAAAGTCATAAATTAAGTCGAAGAAGACGAAAGAGCTCTAGAAAATTTAATGAAAAATCAAATCACTGTAACTAATTCTGTAATAAAAAACTTTAACTATACAATACGCAAATTACAAATAGACGAGCAAACATTTAATGAAAATCTTCACAAAATAGAAAACGCTATTTTTAAATATCAGATAACCAAAATTTCTATGATTCAAAGCTTCAAATTATAAATATATGTGAACAATTATTAGAGTCATTCATTCTAATAGAAAATGAACTTAACGATATCATTGATTCAGTCACATTCCCAAGACTCAAAAGCATCCATCCATCGGTAATTCAACCCGAAGATCTTATATTCCAATTAAGACTAATTTCCACAAGTTTAAGCACACATATTTTACCAATGTTGCCAAATCTAGAAAATATTCCAAAATACCTTGATATAATTGAACTTCAAGCTTATCAATCCGATAATAAAATCGTCTTTATTTTACCAATTCCTTTAGTAGAGCCTGAAGAATACAAACTCCTACATGTTTACTCTTTACCAATTTTTAATCCAAAAAACCAAACTGTCTTACCTTATCTTAAACACATATAAATATATAGCTGTTGGCAGAGATAATAGTCTTTATATTACAATTGATAATTTGGAAAAATGCAAAAGCATCGAATCAGAAACAAAAATATGTTACAACTTAATTGCAATCCAATCGATGAACACGCACCCTGCGAAATAAAAGTAATCAAATCCATAAAGTTACCAGAAAATTGCCAAACCATTGAAGTTAACATTGAAGACTACAAGGTACAACATATATCTGAAAAT
The DNA here is from genome assembly GCA_034190945.1 of Octodonta nipae. Lineage (NCBI taxonomy): Eukaryota > Metazoa > Arthropoda > Insecta > Coleoptera > Chrysomelidae > Octodonta > Octodonta nipae. The sequence continues at coordinate 110,108,066 of CM067217.1, forward strand.
GAATGGTTAATCGTCACCAATGCCCTTTTACCAATCAGTATCCAATGCAAAAAAGATACGACGAAAACAATAAATATAAATACAAATTCAATCCTGAAGTTACAACCCCATTGTATATGTTACGTTGGTTCAATCAGAATACAGTCAAGCAAAAACTACAAATCAGAAGATTCCAGAGTCATCGAAACTCCAAACATTCCTTATGAATGTTGCGAAGAAACAAAAAGTGCGCGAAATGTGTTTAAATTAAAGCCTTTAAAAATTCAAAAACTTGAACTTGATGAACTTAATATTGCAGAACATAAGTTAGATCATTATTCCGAAGAACTTGTTGATATAATAAATAGACCTTTTACTCAAAGACATACCCAGTGGTTAACAATTTTGTGCATCGTATTAATTGTACTAATTATTGTCGAAAAAGATGTAAAAAGCAATTCCCAACAATAAACGCAGAACCAGGACAATCCAGAAGCCTATTAAGAAGATTTAGACCACGAAGAAGATCCTAAATCCGAGATGAAAACATAATAGAAATGCAAGAACCCGCAATCTAATTAAACGAATTGTAAGTTTCAACAAATGTAATATTACTAATTTTAATTTTGAATTTTGTAATTTTTTATCAATTTTAAATCAAAAAAATTTGTGTCAAATGTAGACTCCAAATTTTAAATAAGAGGGGGAGGAGTGTTACATATCACCTTTCATGACTTATAAATAATAATATGCTGATTAATGTCTAGAATAAAACAATAATCCATTGTAAAGGAATTACGCAGAAACTAAAACAATACCTATATTATATTACTAGATGCACCTGCATAAACGATGATTCTGCATAGATCCCCTTTCTCAGCAGAGCTTATAAATAGGAGAATATTCCTAAACAAGACGCTTTTTAAATTCAACTTAAGACTTTTAACGTTGTTCAGAGCCACAACATTTGGTCTGTTCATTTGCTGTATTAATAATTATAAAATAGTCCTTTTGTAACAAGTAGTGATAGTTGTGTTTCAATAAATTCTGTTGTTTTTTTAAAAAAGGGTTTTAAGTAATTAAGCCCCAACATACACGTTACGAAGATAACAAAATTAGTAACTTTAAAAAAATATATTTTTACTAAAACACGTTTTAACTTTTACACTTTGAATTGTTACTTTTAAATTAATTATAACAATTATTACAATAAATTATGCCGAGTTTTGCAGTCGCGGGAAAGAGATCTTGACTATGTACTAGTATCAAAAGTGGATGTGCTAATATCAACTCTCCTACAGCTTTACAAATAATTTATAGACCTTAGTCATCATGACAGAACCATGATGACTAAGCTGGCCTTAATAACACGTGCAGTATTACTTAAACAATAGAATATTGTTAGCTATTAAGCTCACCTCTAAATAAGCAATTTTGGAGTAAACAGAAATATCAATTACTTGAAAGGAAATCTCAAAGATAAGATACAATGTTGCACAAAATGGTCTTTCATACTGACTCACGTAACAACTTCCCCCTATACAAAAAAGTTTATGCCATGCATCAAGTTTTCAGAAATAAGATCAAAAATGAATATAATTTCAAAAATTCAAAAATTAATAAACAAATAAATTATAAAAATATCAAAGTGTAAATTGCATAAAAAACATTAATATGTAAGCGAGTAAAATACAATAATATATGTGAGAATAATATAAAAAATAAATAAGTTTATATAAGTAAAATATAAAAATTGTTAAAATGTTAGGAATAAAATATCAAAATGTTAGAATTCAAAAGTAATTAAAGTTTACAATTTTTGGTTATACATACACATTTTTATGAAATGTCTTTGAGCTCCATTTCAGGGGATTCCTCTTCTATCTGTTCGCCAAGGTGGATGCTACTTCTTCTTCTGGGAATGAAACGTCTCGAACGTCTTTGAAAGACGCTAGGAACCATTAGTGGTACGGGTGGATCATCTGGTCCTTGTATAGAGATTAGATGTCTTCTGCGTCTTCTTCTGCACTTGCGGAATATGTATAGGCAAATGAGAGCAACGATTATTGTAATGGTAAATATAGTATACCACGATAATTTTTTGGTTACCAAGGGCTGATTAATAATATCGTCTAATTGATCGGAGTATTGAGACAACTTGTGTTGAGCAATGTTTAGATTATCTGTATTCAATTTGCTTAATTTCAATGGTTTCAAGTCTGGAAGGTTGACTTTATGTACTAAATCATCACAACAGCTGAATGGTATATTTATTGGATGGTTTCGATAAGTTATGTTTTGATATGTATCCATTAACTGTTTGGCTTGGACTCGGGTGGATCCGATAAACGCACTACATTTTGGTTGTAGCTTTAAAATAGTATTAACGTTTACTATTTGTGTGATAACTTCTCTTCCTTCACATCTAACGGTGATTGGTAGAGGATCTGATACACTTATTAGCCAATGATTTGGAGCAATTGATTGGATATTATACTCCTTTGCATAAATTAATATTGTCTGACAAGTTTTTGGTAAATAACTGGTTTGCTTGAGAAACTAGGCTTCGCAAATTACATCACTGTCGATTGGATATGGTAATAGGTCTGGACAAATTTTCGATCTTCGGTCTATAGACTTGCAATTGTCCTTGTTATCAACAGTTACGTAAAGTAGAGAGTCATCGTCTCTAGCAATATATTTATGACCAATCTGAAGCATATGGTGTAGACCTGTACGATTATCAAAAATAGGAATTGGATATAATTGGTAAAGGATATAATTTTCAGGTTCTACCAAAGGTATTTTTAATACGAAGACGATTTTTTAATCAATTTGAAATGCTTCTAATTCTGTTATTTCAACGTACTGTGCTACAGTTGAAGTATAAACTGGTATAGGTAACTCATTTTTATACAGTGATTCAGATATCTTTTGTATTGAATTTAATAGATCATTGGGTGAAATAATCGAACTGTGTAAAATTTTAAGTCTGGCAAATGAAATGGAATTTAAAATATCATCAAGAGTTTCTTCAATAAAAACACAACTTGTCATCAATGATTCGCAAATTTCTAGTACTTTTATTTGCGCTTGATAAAAGGCTAAATCATCTGTAAGGTTAAAAATTGCGGATTCAATTTCTTGAAGATCTTTATTAATTGTGGACTCGTCAATTTGCAACTTTTGTATTATACTATTAAAATTCTTAATTACTGACGTAGTCACTGAAATCTGATTCTTTAATAGATTTTCTATCTGGTGTTCATCTCGTGTAATGCGGTCAATAGACTGACTATAATATTCCCCATCAGATGAGTCTAAATTAAACCGTTAATAATGCCGCGTTTGCGTCTGTTTGAACTTAAACCTATATAACTTTTGGTATCAGCAAATATTTCTTTATATTTCTCATCAACATTGTTCGCAATTTGATTTAAAAGACTAATGTGTGCTGATAGTTCTACTTTAAATGCAATCATACGATTGTTATTTTCCTTAAGTGAGTCTAGCAAATGATCTAAAATTTCATTGTGTTTGAAATCGCTTGTTTAATATGACTGAGCTCTTTGTATACTAAGATTTTAAATTTGATATTTTTAAATTACTTTCTTCTTGGAAGTATATACCGATCGTATTATTTACTGGTAATATTTGATATTGGCATCTTGAAATGGTGATTATCCACCAGAGGATTAAAATTCTGAAAAGAAGAAATTTCTAATCATAATAGGCTTTAAGCCTATCGAAATTTACTTTAGTAGTTTGATTAGTAATTGGATTAAATAATTTTGCTGAGTTTTGATACAGTTCTTTAATTTCATAAGGGCCATTGAACTCATTTTCCGATTTATTGTGTAACTTTTCGTATTGTTATAGCAAATGACAGCGTAGGGTAAAACATTAAAAGGATGTTATTCGGGATGTTCGGCTGTATTGGCACGAATCATTTCGGAAAGTGTGGCATGAAAACGTTCGATTGAACCATTGGATTCTGGATGATTCACACTTGAAAAGGTTAATTTAAAATCATAGAGTTCTGAAAGTATTGTTGAATTCGGGGCCATAATCGCAATGTATGCGCAATGGTGTGCCATAATGTTGAAAATAAATTAATAAGGTGTTAACAACAGAGGAAGCTTTCTTATCATTCAAAGGATATTTTTGAGTGAATTTTTGTTAGGATATTCAAATATGTCTATATTGATTCGCTCAAAGGGAGTCTTTGGTGTTTCTGTTTAATTATTCCTAGCCAATTATATTTTTCTCTAACGCGTCTCAGAGTTTCATTAATTCTTCTGTGTAAATTATTTTTCCACAATGATATTGGAATCTGATCTTCAGTTGGAGTTGTTCCAATATTTTGACAAATTTTCGTGGAAGGAACATTATTCCGATAAATTCTGGGAATCCGAAATGTTTGTCTCTCAACAGGCCGACCGCTGCCGTTACTGGGAATTCCTTTAAAGCTTCCAGAACATGAAAGAGTTTCCCGATGGTTCGTGGACTTACTAGAGAATTCGCAGATAAATATATAATCATGAACAGCTGGCGATAGGAGGCATTCAGTTTTCGTTGGTCGTATTGTACAGTTAAGATAAAATGTAAATAGTAGTTTCTGTAAATATAAATTGTGTAGAAGTAGTGGAAATAAATTAGAGTGACTTAGACTGTGTTTTTAAATAAATCCAAGAACTGAACTGAACCCGAGTGTGAAAATAAAAACATTACAGTGGTGCCAGGTGTGGGGTGTATTTGTGGAACTTTAGAAGTGAAAAATAAATTGACTGAAAATGTTTAAAACAGTGAAATTGAACCAATTGAAAGTGACGGACTTAAAAAAAGAACTTGAGGAAAGGGATTTAGAAAGTGAATTAATACAACGGTTACGAGATGCTCTAATAAATGAAGGTAACGATCCCGATACTTATTTGTTTGAAGTTTCTGGCAATGGTGACATGAGTATGTTATTAAAGCAAATGGAAAATTTAAAAGAAACCTTACAAGACAATTCTAAGTATTTTTAGAGGATAAATTGCTAGAAAATTGTAAAACCCTAGAAGAGAAATTGCTAGAAAATTCTAAAACACTAGAGGAAATTGCTAGAAAATTCTAAGTCTTTCAAAGAAATTACAGGAAAATGCTGAATCCTTAGAAGAAAATTTGAAAAGCATGGTTCAGGAAAATTCAGAAAAGCTGGAAGAGAAAATAGTCGAGAATGAGACTCGGATAGAGGAGCTAAAGCATATAATGGAGGGTGAGATCAGCAAAATAAAAGAACAGGTAGTCACAATGCAAAGAGGAGAAACACAATCAAAAACCGAAAGCAGAAGCAGTACAGAGATAGTGGATTCAAAAATTGGCCTCGAGGGGACAAGACAGAAAATGAAACCTGGTATACAGTGGTTTTGTTGCCCTGGATATGAGACTAATTTTAGATATATTTATGCTCACAATTCATGAAACTATCAATGATTTTGTAAGAATTGCTCTCAATTTTGTTAAAATCTTTATTTTCATTTTAATTTAAAAAATCGGAAAACAAGAAATAAAATGGCATAAATGTTGAAAATATTAGTTTTATTTTGAAAAATTAACAAACATTGAAGTAAATAGAGAAAAAGTGTTAAAAACTTATACTATATTTCCACAAAACGCCTTTTATTAGCTTTTCTTTTATAACTCTTCTTTGGACAATCTCTTTTTGAAGACCAGCAGTAATCTGCCATCATGTGACAATCCCAGCGACCCTGATACCGTTCTTCCATCACTTTTAGATCCTGGTGGAACCGCTCTCCCTGTTCTTCACTAAAATTCCCTAAATTATCCGGGAATTTATCTAGATGATTGCGAAGATAGTGTAACTTGATACTGATATTTGCTCCTAGAATCTGAAAATTTGTCAGCATATTTTGCACAATTTCTTCATAATTTGGTGCTTTATGATTACCTAGGAAATTTTTGACTAATACAAAACTTTCCCATGCTTTACTTTCCGGAACAGTCATAACTTTGATAAAATCTGAGTCTTTCATCATTTGCGGTATTTGACCATCAAATATTCCACCTTTAAACTTTTTCATACTGAGCTTAAGAAATTTTCTACAAATGTAATTAAAACAGTTTCCGTACTTGTCTAATGCTTTTACAAATTGCTGGATCATTCCTAACTTAATATGTAATGGTGGCAGTATGATTTTGTGTCTGCTTACCAATGGCTCTCTTATTACATTGTCTTTACCGACAGTTATAGAATCTCTCACAGGCCAAACATCTTGATTCCAATGATGTTGCTTTGCTCTACTGTCCCACATACAAATAAAGCACGGGTATTTCGTGCATCCACTCTGCTGACCGAGTAAAAAATTAACCATTTTCAAATCTACACAGATCGGCCATTGATGATCCGAGTATTTAATTTTTTCTAAAACTAATTTTACATTTTCATACTCCTCTTAGAGTTTTGTTTAATGGGCAATTGGAATAGATGCAAATTTATTACCATTGTGCAGTAAAACGCATTTCAAACTTCTTTTAGAACTGTCAATGAAAAGTCAGTAGGTTTGTATGCTGTTAAACACCAGACCTTCATCTTCACTAAAAAATTGCAATAACTCTTTTTCTAGTGTCCTGTATGTCTTAATTGTCACTGTTGGGGCCAATAAATTTTTTTCTATCAATCTTGAAGCTAATAATTCTGATCCTTGTTTTGATAAATAGAGATCACGTATTAAGTCACTGAGTTCATTTTGAGAAAATAACTTGGGCGTAGATGTTTCACCTTCCCATTCACTTCCACTTGTAGACTATCCCGATTTCTGTGAATTTGGTAACATCATTGTTTCTGAGGGCATTCGAATTACTTTTTAAACGTAAATAGGCCGAGGAAGATTTTCACTGTAGACTGTAAATCTGGATATCTCCAGATTTGATTGCGATTAAAACCTTTAGCATCTACAACGCGAAAGTAACAATCATCGAAATGATTTGTAGGCTCCATCCAGATCATCGGAATACCAAAGTCTAATCCAGAACGTTCTCATTTTTTCTAGTTTGTCCATTTTAAAACCGAAATATTCAGTGTAAGCCTCCTTAACAAAGTCTGTGATGTTTCGTTGTTGTTTTTTTGTCAAATAAACACCGCAAATATAACAAAACAAATCAGTACTATATTTACACTTTCAAGGGATTCCAGTTAAACTTAAAAGATGAAATTCTGCGACTGAATGGCGAAGAAGTGGTGCTTCATGGAAAAGATGACATAATGCTGCGAACAATCTTAGCAGAGGATGTCAATGTTCCGGAAAGAGCTGAAATCATTATAGATGTTTGCTTAGATGGGAAAGTTAAAACTGAAACCGTAATGATGTTTGATCCCGAACTTAACGACGGATGTATAGGCAGAAGAGTCGCACTTGGGAAAACTCTGTTTCAGGTCAAGGAGATTGTGCCAGTAAGAGTAATGAACCTAAATCATTACTCGGTTGTGCTAAAGAAATGAACAACTTTGGGCCATTGTTCATCAGTTTCCTCTGTAGTCAGAAGCACACAGCATGCAGAAATACCACCGGGTATACTATCTGAGCAACTGGAAAGAGTCATCACCGATTCATCTAAGAATTTGAAACCAAACCAGAAATACTGAATTGTTGCGGCTGATACTTGATGTAAATCCATAATGAGAAAAAACAAAAACGAAAATTATATTTCGAGATTTACACTTTATTTTATAAACGACACGTGTTTCGGCATACAATGCCTTTATCAAGTTTCACAAAATACTAAAACTATTATTCTAACCACACCATTATATATACATATTACTTAACTAAACTAATTATACAGAGCCATTAAAAAGATTTAAAAGTGGGGATGGATTAAGATCTAATTGGTTATTTAATAGTCTACCTGAATATTTATACCTGTTAATTTCTAGGGATTCTAATAGATTAATTTTACTGGGGTTATTTTCCAAATGTAATATATTTACAGTATCGTTAAAGTTGTGATTATCCTCTACTAAATGACGTGCATAATTAGATTTATTGTCTTGTGTGGAATAACTTCTTTTGTGATCTCTAATACGAGTATTAAAATTTCTAAATGTCCTACCGATATATAGCTTATCACAATTGCTGCAGTTAAGTTTGTATACCCCGGATTTACAATTACTATCTACTCTTGAATTATTATTCTTAATATATCTGGATAAATTATTTGAAGTTTTATAACTGATATTTATGTCTTGTTTTTCTAAAAATGATTTTACTTTATTACTTGTTTCGCCCAGGTAAGTTAAATTTTTGAAAAAAACATAAGGTTTTTTATCAATAGGATAAATTAAATTTAGAGCCTTATGGAACATTTTCTTTTTTACTAAGTTATGGATGAGATGGTGATCAAAACCGTTGTTTACTGATATCTGTTTAATGATGTTTAATTCTTTTTCGAAATTTAACGGCGTCAAAGGTACATTGATTAATCTATGGATCATACTATAAAATGTAGACATTTTTTGTTGGTAAGGATGATAAGAACTACTATGAATGACTATGTCCGAATATGTAGGCTTGTGATAAATTGCAAATGTATGTTTGTTATTTATTCTGGTAATTGTCAAGTCTAAATAATTAATTTCATTATTTGTTTCTATTTCAGTCGTAAATTCAATATTTGGGTGTATATTATTAATGTATTCTAAAAAGGTGATCGTGCCAGTAAAAGTAATGAACCTGAATTATTGCTCCGTTGTGCTAAAGAAAGGAACAACAAAGGGCCGTTGTTCAGAAGCACACAACATGCAGAAATTCCACCATGTAAACTACCTGAGGAACTCGAAAGACTCATCACCGATTCATCCAAGAATTTGAAATCAAACCAGAAAGCAAAGTTGAGGGACATCGTTAGAAACTACCAGGATATTTTCGATGTATGGAATGGCAAAAGAGAACGAACCGATCTGGTAAAACATAAAATTAATACTGGGGACGCTCAACCTTTTCGACAGTCGGCAAGAAGACTACCCCTAGCTAAAAGAGCAGAAGCCGACAGGATAGTCCGCGAGATGGTTAGACTCGATTTTGCGTTGAATATCGGCAATTAAAGCACGCTACAAAGGAAGACAGCTATCCCCAAGAATAGACGATACCCTAGATACGTTGGCTGGATCGAAGATGTTTTCCACCCTGGACTTGAAGAGCGGTTATTGGCAGGTGGAACTTGCTAAAGAAGACCTAGAAAAGACTGCTTTTACCATCGGCTCAGGACTTTATCAATTGATGCCATTCGGACTGTGTAATGCTCCAGCAACATTTGAAAGATTGATGGAAACAGTGTTAAAAGGGCTTTCATGGAAAACGTACCTGGTGTATCTTGACGACATAATCGTGTTTGGAAAATCTTTTGAAGACCACGTGAGGAACCTGGAGGAGGTATTTTGGCGACTTCGAAGTTCCGGACTAAAGTTAAGCCCGAAGAAGTGTCAGCTGTTCCAAGAAGAGGTGAAATATTTTGGACATGTAGTTTCCGCACAGGTAGTAGCTGTTGACAAACAGAAAATCAAAGCCGTCCAGGACTGGCCGATACCTAAAGATATCCACCAGTTAAGAAGTTTCCTGGGGTTATGCACGTACGATCGCCGGTACGTAGCCGGATTTGCCAACATCGCCAAGCCACTTACTAGACTCACAGAGGGGAAAGGGCAGTACCAGTGGGACAAGGAATGCCAACGATCATTCGAGACACTGAAAAGAGCATTGACGAGTGCCCCCGTCTTAAGTTATCCATTGCCAGATGGGAACTTCGTTTTGGATATCGACGCAAGCAATGTTGGAATTGGTGCGGTGCTTTCGCAGATTCCAAGACGGTCAGGAGAAAGTCATCGGCTATTTCAGCAAGACCTTGAGCAAGCCGGAACGGAATTACTGCGTTACTCGCAGGGAACTCTTGGCTGTGGTAAATGGGGTAGAACACTTCTACAAGTACCTCTATGGTAAAAGATTCCTCCTGAGGTGACTCCTGCAGTTAAAAAATCCCGAAAGACAAGTGGCCAGGTGGATTGAGCGGTTGCAATAATTCGACTTCCAGACTGAACATCGAGCTGGAACAAGCCATAAGAATGCCCTATCGAGGAGACCATGCCCTGATGATTGCAAACATTCTCAGCGAGCAGAAGAAAAAGGGGCTATTCTCTGTAGAACTACCGTCATCGATGACCATTGGCAATCTGCGGAGATCCAAAAAGACCAGAAATTAGATCCAGATTTGAAAGAAGTTATCCGGTGGAAGGAAGAAGACCGCAAACCTACGTGGCAAGAGATTTCCCGATACTCACCAACCATAAAGTCGTACTGGGCTCAGTGGAACTCTCTCATCCTGGAGCGCGTCGTTGAAACCCCAGAGGAAGGCAAGGACATAAAGCAGATTGTAGTCCCTAAAAATAGGAGACCAGAGGTTTTGCGAGAACTACATGACGGTACAACCGGAGGGAGTGACCAAAACCTTGGGGAAGTTGCGAGAACGCTACGATTGGGTAAACTGCCAAGTAGACGTTAAGGAGTGGTGCCGGAAATGTACGGTTTGTACAGCAAGTAATGGGCCTCAGAAGCGACGAAAAGCTCCAATGAAGCAATATAACGAGGGCAGTCCATTCGAAAGAGTAGGCATTGATGTTGCCGGTCCATCTCTTGAATCCGACTCTGGAAATAAATACATTGTGGTGGTGATGGACTATTTTAGTAAATGGGCCGAAGCGTATGCCTTGCCGAATCAAGAAGCCTAGACCGTTGCTGATGTCCTTGTCAAGGAATGGATCACTCGTTTTGGTGTTTCCTTGTAGTTGCACTCAGACCAAGGTAGAAATTTCGAGTCTACTCTTTTCCAAACTTCTGAAACTTCTGAAGATCAATAAAACACGGACGACAGCATTACATCTGCAATCGGATGGAATGGTAGAACGGTTGAATAGAACCATTAACCGCCATTTGTCAAAAGTAGTCTCCGACCACCAAAGAGACTGGGACCAGTACCTTCACTTGTTTCTAATGGCATATCGTTCATCTGTGCACGAGTCCACGGGTCAGACCCCGGCAAGCGTTATTATGGGACGACTACCATGCGATTTGAAGTTTGGATGTCCCCCAGGAGAAGAGACTGCAGGTGAAGACTATGTCAGCCAGTTACGTCGAAAGATGAACGACATCCATGAACGAGTCCGGTTAAACATCGAGAATGCCAGTGCCGGATGAAAGAAGCCTACGACATCAAGCCGAGGGCGGAGAATTCCAAGTTGATGATCTTGTTTGGTTGTATAATACGCAACGTCGTCGTGGATATTCACCCAAACTACAGAGATCTTGGGAGGGGCCGTACCAAATTGTGAAGAAAATCAACGATGTTGTCTACAGAATAAAGAAGCTAACTCGGGGAAAACCAAAGGTCTTACATTTCAACAGGTTAGCCCCTTATGCCGGAAGTCATGACGGCGAAGATGACAGTTTATGGCACTGTACTCTAATGGGCAGAAAGTGCAGCACGACGTGAGATCTCCGGATGTTCAGAGGAATAGCCAAGGTGTTTGCCAAAAAGTACGGCCAGTTCCAGAAGCTACGGGAGCAAGATTCAGCGGTAGGGAAGGTCCTTCATCTCGAAGATAAACAACCAGTGGGTACCAGAGACATCTTATATTTGGTAACGAAAGCATTCTCGCAGGACAAGCCAACATATAGCGATCTTTGGAAGAATCTGGTAGAATTGAGGAATGTGATGATGGAGAAGAATCTGATAAAATTGGCGGTCCCAAAGATAGCCTGCGGGTTGGATGGACTGAATTGGAGGGTGGTGAGAAGTATGATGGAAACAATCTTTCGATTCAGTCGCGTCGACATCCTGGTATGGTGTTTCAATACTCGCAGCCCAGATTCGAAGACCGTTGACTGTTACTTCCACCAAACTTCCCGTTGTCGAAATGGAGAGTCCTGCAAATATCGTCACACCAGGAAGGATTCTAGGACATTCCGGGACGAAATGGTCTTAAGGAGAAGGGAATGTTACGAGAATTCATCCGACAGCTGGTGCAATCGGCCATCAACCAATTCGTGGAAGGGACATTATTCCGATAAATTCTGGGAATCCGAAATGTTTGGCTCTCAACAGGCCGACCGCTGCCATTACTGGGAATTCCTTTAAAGCTTCCAGAACATGAATGAGTTTCCCGATGGTTCGTGGACTTACCAGAGAATTCGCAGATAAATATATAATTAAGAACAGCTGGCGATAGGAGGCATTCAGTTTTCGTCGGTCGTATTGTACAGTTAAGATAAAATGTAAATAGTAGTTTCTGTGAATATGAATTGTGTAGAAGTAGTGGAAATAAATTAGAGTGAGTTGGACTGTATTTTTAAATAAATCCAAGAACTGAACTGAACTCGAGTGTGAAAATAAAAACATTACAATAATATGTTTCATTTAGATTAAATTGATCTTGTGCTTTGTAAAGAATGTAAAATAGATGTGGGACTATTCTTTCTGGGTCAAAAACAAGGGGTATTATGAAATATATTCGTTCTTTAAGTGAATTACTGGAAAATATGTTAATTATTTCGGTACTGAAATCTGGATTTATTTCGAAAAGGTCATTTATGATTTTATCATGTAGTTCTCCGAGTTTATTTTGACAAAAGAAAGTTACGATATTTTTATGACTTTTATCGAGAAGGGGTTTGATATCTCGATTTGTGAGTAATCTATTAGTGATTTAGTTTTGTAAAGTTCGACAAATCTGTTATATTCTGAAGTCATTTTTTCATTTTCAAGATTCTGTTGTTCAATGAAGTGATCATTTGAAGTTTCATCTTCAGTTAAGGCATGAATTTTAGTTTTTGAATGAAAGTTAATACAGTCTTGGAAGAGATTTATCTTTATGCGTGATAATGCGTCTGCATTGCTATTGTTCTCTCCGGGATTGTAAACAACTTTAAAATTATATTCTTCTAGTTTTACCCTCCATCTAACAAGTCTGCTACCGGGGTCCTTTATTGAGAAAAGCCAAGTTAAAGGGCGGTGATCGATCGCGACTGTAAAGCTTCTCCAGTACAAAATTGACCTAAATGTCTTAACGGCCCAAACTACGGCTAGTAGTTCTCTTTCAATAGTTGAATATTTCGTTTCTGCTTCACAAAGGGTTCTTGAGGCATAGTCAATTGGAAGATCTTTACCTATAGATCCTTGCGATAAAACGGGACCTATTACAAAAGTACTTGCATCTGTTGTTAAAATGAATTCCTGTTCAAAATCTAGGTACTTTAAAATTGGGTCAGAAGTAAGAATTTCTTTGAGTTTTTCAAAGGATTGTTTACACTCGTTATCAAATAAAAATTTAACGTCTTTTTGAAGGAGTCGAGTGAGTGGCTTTTCTATTTTGGCAAAATTAGGAATAAATCTGCGGTAATAACCTGCTAAGCCCAGAAATGATTTGATTTCTTTTGGGTTTTTGGGTTCTGGAAAGTTTAATACACAGCTAACTTTATCGGGATTTGGTTTAACACCATCAGGAGTAATGATATGACCTAGATAAGCTACTTCACGTCTTAAAAATTCGCACTTATCCGGCTGTATTTTGAAATTGGTCTTTTGAATAATTCTGAAAGTCTGGAAATATGTTCATGAATCGTGGGTGAATATACAATTATATCATCCATGTATACTAGGTATGCAGTGGAATCGCCTCTGGAGGGTTATTTATTGCAAATGTATGTATGAATAATGTGTGTATTGTTTGGTAATGTATGTGTAATTAAAAATACACATGTAATTGTTGAAATAATTATTATTATTTAGTTCAAGACTGGTACTAGCGCATTCACCATAATATACGGGACACCTGCACATTTGGTCGTCGGTAAACACGGGTCATCAGCATTGGTACTCCGTCAAGGTCAGCCGGCTGGATTCAGGATTTTTGCAATTAATGGCTTGTAAAAGGTTGACGTCACGGTTGGTTATCGCGAAGACGGCATGTGATGATATTACCAGAGAAAGGAATATCTGGTTTTCATACTGTGAATTAACCTACAAGAGCCTCTTATTAGTTCGGGTTGCTTAAAGACCAGTGTCCGGTCAAGGTCAGCTCGGTGGCAGGAATCTTAATTTTGCGAGTACATACTTGCGAGTGAAGGTCTACTAGTCGAATTCCGGCAAGCCAAGCCATTTGATTTTTGCAATTTTAGGTGGATTGTTAGAAGGAACAAATAAACGAGAGTATTAGAAAGAATATGTTTTATTAAAATTATAAAAAATATCATACAATTTTTTTTAATCTATTCGAGCTACTACATTAAGAGGAATTATAATTTCATAATTATTGCTTTTATTTTTTTCAATAAATAAGTGGTTTTCCCTATCATCTGCCCATATGTTGACCCGTAAATGGTTGTCGTAATCTTCGGAAACCAGTAAGTTGTTGTCGTCTCTGTATTCACTGATAAAATTTAGAAATCGTTTGAACCCTCTTGGTGTAAAAGTGACAGAAGATATTTTGTCCTTTGGAAAGGGATTCGGTTGATTGCACTCATCTTGAAGAACAGCTTCATGATTATTTGAACGCAGGACTACTTTCTCATCAGTAAATACTATTTCCAGAAAATTTGCGAATTTGTAGTGGCCTACTAAGTAGTTGGGTGTAATTCTCGGGGTAGTTTTTCTGTTAGTAAAATTAAAGCGATGGTTGTTTGACATAAGGTCACTGTAAGACATCTTACTCACTTCAAGAGATACTGCGGGGATACGTGTTTGCGTTGAAATGTATGTTGTTCACTACCACTACCACGAATGCGGTTGACTCTCCCACCAGAGATGAATTAAATAATAAAAAAACCTTTGCCCAAAAATGTTAGCCGAGGAATGGGATCGAACCGGGGACCTGTAATGGGGAATATATTTACCTCTGTGATTAACTCGGCGCTCATTCTACTCAGCCATTTCTGGGTGAATACAAGACAGGGTGTAAAGTATAAGTGTTGCATTATAAAATTGTTAACTGAAGAATAAAGACGTATACATCATTTTCATTAATGATATTAGTGAAAGCTACTATTACTACTGGTTCTGTGATATTGACTTTTATATCACAAAACATGCTATACACAAATATACCACATGGGGTGGAAAATGTAGCAGTGTGCTTTTCTCTGAACTGCTCAAATAGATCTGATTATCCGCTATTGAGGCGGACATTGCTAAATGATGGACTATTACCAGCATATTTTGCAGAATTTCCAAAAGATGGAACCCTATTACGCTACAAACTTAAAATTTTCTTTTACAATGGCACTGAGAAGGATTTTGATGGATTAACAGCAACTTATGATTGTCAGCAGGAAGCCGAAGCAACAGCAACGACTAGTGGACAACAGCTACCAAATTCGCTTCAGAGGGAACTCAATAACTTATTAATATTATTATGCTTTGCTGTTATATCTTTGATATTATTGTTAGTTAAAGTTATGTTAAAATTCATAAGATTCAAACACTTGATAATAAAATAATTTTTGGAAATAAAAATGCGTGTTATATTTCATTCATTTATTGAGGTAAAATCTTATTGAGTAACCAATCATAAATATCATTACAATTTTTTATAGCACATTTGTATTCTGCGTATTCTTCATTAGAATCTTCATAGTGATAGCTGCAGACTATAGGATATTTACTTGTCTCACGGTCCTTCTTAGTCACATCTCTCAACTTTACGCGTTGGCGGTATGCTCCAAATTTACTACCTTCACATGATTGAGCCCAAGCTCATTCTTACACTTTCTAACTAGTAAGTCATATCTTTGGTGACCTCTGACGTAGACATGAGTACATCTAGAGAGAAGAAAACTCAAAATCCTATTCAACTGGCTTACATTCCAGATTGTAGCTAAGACCATGAAAAAAAATCACACAATATCTCACGGTTCGTCGATCTTCCTTGTACAGCGTTTCAAAGGGCTGAAAAGACTTAAACAGGTAATGTATGACACCCGTTGCATGTGTCTTGATAGCCAATTCTTTGGAAACAAATTCCCCGTTAAGAATGAAGCCTTGAATGTCAACGATTGCGATTTCCATGGTGAACTGAAGTTGTAATGTGAAGATGTGCTCTTTTATGATAGGTTACGAACAATTTCGCTGAGTGGGAGAAATTCCATCAAACAATCGTGGATGATTATACAGAAGGCACGTGTTTTGTCGGGAAAGCCGGTTTGAGATTCAATGTCCAGGCGTACATCCACAGTGGAGGATTTCATGCTGTCCTCACGTCGGGAACAATCAATTACAAAGACAGTGTGATTCTTGAAGATAGTCTAGTAGCGGGTGCCTTTTGTCGGCAAAACTGGGATAAAAGTCCGTGTAGCGTTTGTAGGTTTCTCCGTATTCGTTCCTGGGGAAATCCAACTGCATTCTTTCGTTTGACCAGTAGTCGCCATTGAGAGTTAGACGAATATTAGAAATTTGAATATGATCAAATTCAGTGTGATCAGCCGCTATGTTGCTGTGCTTATTGGTCTGGAAGGCAACGATGACCGCCCAAATTTCTCGTGCGGCGCCTGTCTTCAGAGCAGGCAACTCATGAAGTTCCCATTTTCTAAACGGAATAATAATCCCGGTATCCTGTTTAACGGCTTGCAGCAATTCAAGTTTCATATCATCGTTGGGGAATATATGCTGGACTTTGAGTTCAATGCTGTCAATCCTCACGCTTGCTTTTGTAGATTTATCAGTAATAATGCTCGCACTAAACGTATGGTTTGCTTTCCGCAGGTCACTCGCTGGTAGTCGTTGAAGAGGGAAAACAAGTGCTTGAATGGGATGTACATTCGGAAAGATCTATCTGTTGCATTCACAATTGGTTTACCGGGAAAATTCCAGCCAGCAATAGCTAATTCTCTTGATTGATTCCATTTTTTTACCGCACTGTTCGTAAACCATATTATCGAAAAATGCTCCTGCATTAGGGGATAGGGAAACTTCACCTGTACCTGCCGTTACATTAATTTGACCCTTAACGGCGATATACGAGTCCGCCATGGATAACCAGGAATAAGCTTGGTTCACAGTAATTTCCACTATATCGTTGTTACCAAAGGACTTCACGTAGAGGTAATAAGTTCTTACTTCCATTCTGCGAATGCTGTTATCGAAACTCGGCTTTCGGAAGATATCGAATGCTTGAGTTGACATGATAACCCTAGCGATTGTATAAATAGTTTATTGGAGAACGTAAGTGATCTCTTCAAAGGTTTCGTTGATACTGATTTAGGTCTTGGTATGTGCGTACTTTTATGAGGTTGCTCAAATACGAGTAGTCGGCCCATTATTGTTGTAATAGCTGTTTCAGTTAGAGTCTCACAATGATTTCCTCCCCTCGGAAATTGACGAGTTCAGATTCCTGATTGAGAATTCTCAAAGTTATGTTGTAAATTTCCCTTCTATTGATAGGTAGATAGATAAGATGTTGAGGTGTTTCGTCGATGGAGAATCCTGGGTCAACACTAATGGCGAATTCGTAAATCGTATGTGATGGTCTGTCGTTGTAGAATGCTCCCGATGTGATGTTACTATCAAGATGAATTGTTCGCACTTTAATGATATTCACTGGTAAATCCAAACTGTGCACTTGGGTAGGTATGAGCAGTCTCTTGGAAAAATCCAGTATTGGGCCGATGCTATTTTGCGGTTGAAAGTCTATTACGTATTTACTGTATATTTCACACTTGAGCGTATTATTGTTGGGCTTAAGTGAGAAAATCTCATCTATATCTTTTGAATGCTCAGCACTTTTCTAATGTGCGCTTCGATATCAGCAATCTCGTAGGATCCTTCAGGTAATTCGATGGTGGTTGCTTTCTTTTTGGGGTCGGTCAAATACACTTTATTACCCTTCTCAATGTTCGGGATGCTGTTGTAGGAATGAAAACTCAACAAGGCTAAACCGTAGTTGTAGTCAGGATTCAGTTGAATAGGTGGTTGAAAATCAATGGACAGTGTTGAACTGCGTCCTTTCAGTGTTAATATC
Organism: Octodonta nipae; assembly: GCA_034190945.1. Lineage (NCBI taxonomy): Eukaryota > Metazoa > Arthropoda > Insecta > Coleoptera > Chrysomelidae > Octodonta > Octodonta nipae. Next base: position 110,126,103 of record CM067217.1, read on the forward strand.
AAAGACATGACTGATGATTTTCGAGAATGTTATGTGTTATTATAGAGAAACTGCAGACACAAATGACCGCAATTGGACGGATTATAATTTTGACAGGAGTCATTGTTATAGAGTATCGATACATTGTTTCCTAAATACTAAGCCAATTCACGAGGCGGTTTCAAATTACCAAAACTATCGAAATATTGCGCAACATTTCTATTTTTAAAGTAAGCTACCCTTTGTTGTGGCTAGAATCCAAGTTGATAATGTTGTTTTTAGGTAAGGCATCACGCATAAATACACCTTTAAACTTTGGTATGTTCAGTTGTTTGGCACAATCTACAAGTTCGTTGGTGTAAAGTGCTCGACTGGGTAACTTTATCGGGAGTTTTTTTGTTGTTTCTTCAAATAGAGACCGAAGCCTCCTTTGCGAGGTAAAGCCCAGACCCTTTCTTCCCAATCTCCTCCATAGCTTGATTATGTCGTCGGCCTCGTCAAGTTTCTTTTTAGCATTCTTTGCGTCTATTATTGTCTTACCCAAAGCTGCAGCTCCGCAGGTAAGGGTTCCAAGAGCTGAGAGTCCTGCAAATAGCGGGAGTAATAGGAGAATTCCACCAACTTTTGACTCAAAAGGTATCACAAGAGGTACTCGAATTTTCTTACGACCACCAGCTTTCTTAATGGCCATCCTAGCCCCCCTCAAAGCCTTAATCGATGACTGTCGTAGACTTTGTCCTGCGGGAGAGTTAGCGACAGCTTTATTCGTAGGTAGCATGACATGCCTTCGAAATGGTAACAGAATTTTGCGTGTCGATACTTTCGCTTACGTGAAGATTTTTTCACACCTCTACTCTTCTTCCGTTTTTGAGATTTCATCCCAAGACCGAGTTTCTGTTTGGTTTTCATAGTCGTTGTTATGAGCCAAGTAGCTGCTTTTTCGCCGAGTGGAGCGTCCTTAGATTTGAATCTCTCCCAAGCCCTATTCTCCAACTCAAAATCTGCCTTATGACGGTCTGCTAGAGAAGTGCTTTTACTGTAAGCAATATTGTGATCCCGACAAGCTGAGTCGGTTTTGTTGATAACTCGTTGCCCTAGCGCTAAACGTTTCGTACCCGGTTCACAAAATTGATAGCCGGGAAGGTGAATTTCAAAGGGTAACTTATTGATTAGAGTGTTCACTACACTTCCACTACCTTCAGCGGTTAACATAATACTGACTGACTGACGTCCACAAAGAAATTTTTATATATAAATGTCCACCCAAAATCCTTGTAAATTAGTTTACTTTGAGATGGATATAAAGCAGCAAGATACTCAATTACCTATCGAAAATTTGGATTTCGTTGCGGAAGGGTATGGTTATGGTAGCGTAGCATCGAAAATGAAAATATATGGCCAAATCCCGTGCGGGCGGCGTTCTGCGTCCCCAACGGCTGTGGGTAAACTAATGCGTTGTTCTCACTTTGTCTACGTGTACTCGAAATCTTTGTACCAATCAAAATACCAACTACTACAAGAGGTTCTCAAGAACGTTAAAGGTGGGTCGTATTTCCCTTTCAGCGACAACGAAAATGTAATTGATCCATCAGACGCCTGTGAGTATTCAGTATTTATCTTTGATGATGTGACTGGTGATAAACAGAAAAAGATTCAGAATTTCTTTTCCATGGGACGACACCGTCACATCGATACAATGTATTTGTGTCAAAAGTACAGTAAAATTCCTAAACAATTAATACGAGATAATTGTAATGTGATTGTGCTATTCAAACAAGATGAATTCAATTCAACGCACGTCTATGATGAACACGTATCTCCGGATATGTCATTTGAAGGGTTTAAAGATTTATGTTCAAAGTGCTGGCAGGACCGCTATGGGTTTGTGGTTATTGTTACGAAAAATAATCAGTCAGTTAACAAAAATGTCTTCAATGAGTAGCAACACCATTGCAGAAGCTTTTCGCAAGAAAAAAATCAAACAACTACCCCGGTCTATTCGCAAGAAGTACCTCAGTCTGAAATTGGGTAAATCGGAAAACTATGAGACCCTTAATAAACTCTTTGGACCGGTGGTTGGACCTTTCAAACAAATAGTTTCGACTACATTAAAAGTTTAAATTAAAGTATATTTTGATAATAAAAAATATGTTGATTGTTTATTTTATTTCATTGTGAGATTTAAAAGTCTACTTCCGAATAAGACAAGTCGGAACGTCTTTTCTTCTTGCCTGAATGTAAATTTGCTATACATTCACCTCTTTCTTTCAATTCAAATAAAATACTGTTGTAACAAATACTACACCAACAGTATTTATCATTATAGAGGATATTTAACGAATCCGCACTACATGGTAATGGTGAAATTGAAACTTAAGTTCCTTTTGCAATACACGGAATACAAGTTTTAATATTTTAAAGCAGGGTCTGCATACATAAAGATTGTAGCGTTTAATTTTACAATATTTTTGCACGACACAATACGCATCGTGATTCGTGTATGGCTCTAACATTTCGGTACTTATTAAAGCCTACCGTAATTCGGGAGATATATCATACTCAACAGATTTGGATATAATAGATATCCATTTATATTCTGGATAATTCATCAAACATGTTTCTGTTAAGGTCCATGGCAAATCGGACAGGTGAGCAAAGCTTAAAATTCGAGAAATGTCTTGACCAATGCTTTTGATGCAGAGGTCTTTTAGGGTAGCTTATAGGTGGCATGTTCCGCTCATCTAATAAGAAAAAATGAATTACGTTATTATACTAAAACGTGTCGATGACTTTCGCTTACGGGAAGATTTTTTCACACTTATACTCTTCTTCCGCTTTTGAGATTTCATCCCAAAACCGAGTTTCTGTTTGGTTTTCATAGTCGTTGTGACAAGCCAAGCAGCTGCTTTTTCCCCGAGTGAAGCGTCCTCAGATTTGAATCTCTCCCAAGCTCTATTCTCCAACTCAAAATCTGCCTTATGACGGTTTGCTGCGTCGGTTTTGTTGATACCTCGTTGTCCTAGAGCTAACCGTTTTTCGAGTTTTGTAACCGGTCCACAAAATTGATAGCCGGGAAGGTGAATTTCAAAGGGTAACTTGTTGATTAGAGTATTCACTACACTTCCACTGCCATCAGCGGTTAACATAATACTGATATTCACTACACTTCCACTACCATCGGCGGTTAACATAATAGTGACTGACTGACGCCCATAGAGTAATTTTTATAAATAAACGTCCACCCAAAACCCTTGTACATTGTTTACTTTGAGATGCATATAAAGCAGTAAGATATTCAGTTGCCTATAGAAAATCTGGGTTTCGTGGCGGAAGGGGGTGGCAATGGTAGTGTGACATCGAAAAATGAGAAACTATGGCCAAATTCTGTTCGGGCGGCGTTCTGCGGCCACAGCGGCTGTGGGAAAACCAATGCGCTGCTCTCGCTTTTGTTCAACGAAAACGGATTGTGATTTAAAAATGTTTACGTGTATTCGAAATCTTTATACCAACCAAATTACCAGCTCCTACAAGAGGTTCTCATGAGCGTTAAAGGTGTATCGTATTTCCCTTTCAGCGACAACGAAAATGTATTGATCCATCAGACGCCTGTGAGTATTCAGTATTTATTTTTGATGACATGGTTGGTGATAAACAGAAAAAAATTCAGAATATCTTTTCCATGGGACGGCACCGACACGACACATCGATTCAATTTATTTGTCGCAAACATTCAGTAAAATTCCTAAGCAACTAATACGAGACAATTGTAATGTGATTGTGCTATTCAAACAAGATGAAATCAAGTTAAAGCACGCCTATGATGAACACGTATCTCCGGATATGTCATTTGAACAGTTTAAAAACTTGTGTTCAAAATGTTGGCAGGATCGCTATGGGTTCGTGGTGATTGTTACAGAGCTCAATCAAAATGAAGGACGATATCGCAAAGGTTTCAATAAATATATAAGGCTACAAAGCGAAAAATCATCAGTCAGTCAACAAAAATGTCTTTAGTGAGCAGCAACAGCATTGCTTTTCGCAAGAAAAAAATCAAACAACTAGCGCGGTCTATTCACAAGAAGTACTTCAGTCTGAAACTGGGTAAATCGGAAAACGATGAGACCCTCAATAAACTCTTAGAACCGGTGGTTGGACCTTTGAAACAAATAGTTTCGACTACATCAAAAGTTCTAACCAAAACACCGCCAGCGCCAAAAAAAACATCTCCGATGTTGCCATCTATCAAACGAGAAACAATTGTGAAAAAAGAAAAAATAGAGCCGTTAACACCAAAATCAAGTCTATTCCTCGATGAAGAACCAGTCGCAGGGACTAGTTTTTATACCGATGCTGAGGCGGAGGAAAGAGGAAGATGATCAGACTAATTACTCTGACAAAAGCTTTGAGTCCTATATGGAGCAGTATCGAGCAGTATCCAGTAATGGTACAAAAGTATGTAACCGAATTTTTCCAAAAGAGTGATAACATTTATGCTCCAAATGGTATCTCGGAAATAAAGAAATCAACTTCGATAAGAGGACAGGACGTCTCACTGTTGGAGAAACTGCGTTTCGATGATCACCTGGTCTTTACCAACTAATATTCTACAAGGACCCCGCCTACTCTCCAGATGATAAAGACGTGTACCAAAAAATTTTGGAGCGGCCGTTAGTACACCGGAACGTAAAAGTACATTAGAAACCCTCAGGAATATCTAAATAAAAGGATGTCATTAAACCTATGTTTATAAAACCAATTAAACCAAGCAGCAGCAGCGAAGAAAGAGGTATGAAGTTGAAATATAATACAAAGCCTATGGAATATGTCTACTGGGACGATCCCAATGAATTAGTAGATCGTTTAAGGTTACTTGTTGCATCGAAAGAGGCCGGCAACAGATCCCACGACCAAGAAATTGTAGCAATAATAAATGAGCTTAACGAAGTCAATATTATACGTGACAAATAACCAAAGTAGTCATTAGTAAAATGTCTCTAGATAAATTTGGTCGAAGTGCTGTACAACAACAGCAGCAAACAAGTGATTATGAGCGAGCAAAAATCCATTTTCCTTCACATCCGATGGAAATATATGTAGAGAAAGTGATAATTTCTGATGTTGGAGATCCCCTGACGGATATGGATGCCGCCAATAAACTCTATGACGATGACAGAGTACGTGATAAGTTGTCTCTTATTAAAAAGGACTTTCAAGTGACATTCAAGGATTACAGCGATAAGGTTTACAGCAGTATGCGAAAACTTGAGAAAAATCAACATACTGTTGATAGCAACTTAATGGGTAACCAACAGACATTTCTGGAATTTCAGGCGAATACCAACGTCCAACTTAACCAGCTTAAGAATATGTCACAGCAAATTGAAGAAAATGTAAGATGGATTATAAGTGATGAAATGTCACAACTGAAAAACGATATTGATAAGATGAAGGCAATCAAAGAGAAAATGCAAAAGTTATACCCGAAGTATATGTGGATATGCAAAAATTACACGATGAAATGAGTGATAAAGTTAATAAGCTAAACTTAGAGATGAAAAAATTATCAGATGGCATCAAGAGTGAACTGCGATCTTACAAAAACGAAGTCTTTTCCCAAATCAACAATCAACTAATGAAGATTAATCCAAAAATTGTAGCCATTCAACAGCAACAGCAGCAGCAGCAGCAATCTGCTCTAAAGACTAAATAAAAAGTCGTCATCGATTTTAAACTATAGTAGTCATCATGAGTTATTCCAAGGAAAAAGTTCAAGTTGTAAAGGAGCTGCATCGCCCTGTGAGAAAAAGATTTCAAGACGCCACACCGTCATTAAGGGTTTCGATGATTTATAGCAGTCTGATTTAGGACAATTAGATCTTTATGCTGCAACTAATAGAAATTTCATTTTAGTGGTAATTGACTGTTTTTCCAAGTACGTTTGGACGAGGCCGCTGAAATCAAAGTCAGGAGAAGAGGAGACAAAGGCTTTCGAGAATATTCTCACTGCTAATGGCGGGCGCCGACCGAAAAACTTGCAGACAGATCAAGGAAAAGATTTCTGCAACAGCCATTTTACTAAACTGATGCAAAAATATTCGATTAACCACTATAGCACATTTAGTGGAATGAAAGCAGCTATTTGCGAGCGCGTGATAAGGACACTAAAGGAAAAGTTACTAAAATATTTCAGTTTAAATGGTAGCTACAAGTGGATTGACATTTTGCCTGATATCGTTCAGTCTTATAATAATCAAACACACCATACAACGAAAATGCGTCCTAGCGACGTAACTGCTGCTAATGCTAAAGACATTAAAGTATTCAATAGGTTGAAAATTGCCAGACCTAGGAAACTCAGGGCAGGTGATGTGGTGCGAATAAGTTAAGTGAAACAAGTCTTTGAAAAAGGACATACCAGGAATTGGACTACAGAGCTATTGAAAGTACATCAATATCAGTTATCGAATCCCATTACCTACCTGTTGGAGTGGCAGACCAATTGAGGGGGGATTTTATGAGGAAGAATTGCAAAAGACTGCCAACCCTGACGTTTATCTCGTGGAAAAAGTGTTACAGAAAAAAGGTAATAAAGTCAAAGTTCGATGGTTGGGTTTTGATAAGAGTCACGACAGCTGGATTGATTCCAGCAACAGGTTCTAACTTGCAAAACAGGAGTAGGAGGGAAGACAACGGCGGAGAAGTTATAAAACCCTTCTGAATTTACCATTACCTTCAGTAAGAACACTTCAATTTGGTGAGCAGCAGTATGAGTGATACTAGCTTTGAAGAAATTGACTACAACGTCGACCTAGATAGAATCTTAAACATGTACGAAGAAGCAGTTAAAACCTAATCGTTTTACCTGTTACACACCAAATTTCCTGTTATCAATTCTGATTTGGAAATCCAATGTAAATTAAGTCCAGCTCGAACGTTTGCACCAGTAATTATTCTACAAAAAATAATGTAAAAATTGTCTTGAACAGCTTCGAATGGGTGGATGTTGTTTGCGTCCTGAAGTTGATGGAAAAGAATTATTTCGAAAACCCAAATATTACCAGTCACAAGGTTGCAGCACCGATTTCCTGTGGAGAATTTCTACATATAACCCAAACAAGATCTGAGGATAATCAGAAACTAATGCTGTTGATGCAAAATATTATAGCGTTATATTTCTCGCATAGTGATGTAGTGGAACTTTAAAAAATTGAACATGTAATTTCTAGTAGAGTAGAAGCATATATAGAATTTAACTTTTGTAAATATTATTTCAAAATTTTAAATGACGTTTGTTCGTGGAAACATTTAATTTGTTCACAACCAGTTAAACGTCTATTATCATCTTTTTTTTGTGATAATAGATCTCCACTGGGTATTGCTTTAAGAGAATATATTTATTCTTACAAAGATAAAATTATAGCTGACATTGTAGCTAGAAAACCTCAATAAAAAGTATAAAATTCATCCCGTTTTTAATTTTCATTCAGTTGTTACATTACAGTCATGGAGTGTAGGGATTGGTATCAAGTATACGAACAGGTTACGTACCTTTGAAAACTGGGCTTCGGAATTTCCAGCTTCCAGACTAGCAAGGGCTGGCTTTATTTATTGTGGTCAAAATGATGTAGTAAAATGTGCATTTTGTGGGACTGAAGGATTCAACTGGCAAATGACAGACGATCCTGTAGCTGACCATTTGGATTGGAATCCAAATTGTTCCTTCTTCGATACAGATAGCGTATACTTAATAAATAGAAAAAAACCATCATAAAGATAAAATAAGTGTTGCCAGCAGATTTTCTACGTTTGGTAATTGGCCTATAGCTCTAAAGCAGAAACCTAATGATTTAGCAAAACTTGGATTCTTTTATAGTGGTTCAGGAGATAGAATCATATGTTATTGTTGTGGCATACAGATTTCAAACTTGCTGCCAAACGATGATGTTGCTGAACGACATTTGATGATATCCAACAACTGTCTAATGATTCAAAAAACAATAGAAGATTCAAAAGATACTAACTTATCTTGCAAAATTTGTTTAACTAATGAAATATCTGTTGTACTTCTTCCATGTAGACATTTAGCCTGCTGCTCAAGTTGTTTTATAGATATTGATAAATGTTGTATCTGTAGATGTGAGACGGTTGGGTATTTAAAGGTCTTTATTTCTTAAAATAAAAAGCAGTTTTCTTATATATCGTTTTATTTTCTTATTATTAATAATATTTATACATAAAATACAGAGTTGTTTTCCTATAAACCTTTTTATTTTAATACATATAGTGATAATTTACAACTAACAACAGCAATACATAGTTTTACCTGATTACAACACTGCCACATTAAAAATTGTCTCCATTTCATTACTTTCCGTGAATGCAAATCTTCATTACATTCCTCCCTGTTTTTAGTTCAAAGATGGGATTCCAACAAAGGGAACACCAAGAACTCTTATCCTGATATAAATGGTGAATGTGTATAGTTTTATACCTTGCGTGAGATTTCCTAATCTTGTATCTAAATTCTTTATTTTTAAATTGAAAGGCATCACTTAAACAAAGTAAGCATGATTTACACACAAAAAGGTTGTAATCAATAATTTCAAAGTATTTAAACCACATAACAATATTGGTCATGGTCACAATAAGGTTCTAGATGACTGTAGTTTAGTAGGACGAATTTCAAATTATGGGGGAAATTATATTCACATTGGTATTCAAAATTGTAAAGTACAGCATCGGAGTCAATTGCTAAGTTAGCATATTCAGCCATAAACTGCTGGTATTTATAAAATGGAAATTTTTTTAAAAATGTTTCAATTAATCCCCATGGTAAAAGTAAAAGTTTCACTTTTAATATTTTGACAAATTGTCCTGATGCCTCCATCTTGCAGTGTTGTAGTCATGTTACCTACAAGAAAAAATAAAATCAGATTAAAATTACCTGATGTTGTAATGCCCCCATGGCAACGTGTCAAAACTATTAGGGAGCAGATAACGTTTATCGTCGAAGGGATTGAGGGCAATTTTTGTTTGCTCAACGCTATAAACTTCATGGAGATTTGATTGAATACAGCGTTGAGTCTTGTTAAGAATACGATTTTGTGTGGAATCTTTTGTAAAATTTTTTAAACAATCTAAATAATCCTCAAAATTTATTTAACGTTTAAGCACATTTTTCTTTACTCCCTTGGCCTTTTTAATGCATTTGATACTGTTTCGAGCGTAACCCTACAAAGAATAATAGAATTTTTCCTTTTGCCTCATCTTTCATGAGACCAGGTACTTTGCCATTTATCAAAGGTATATTCCAGCGATTATCTGATAATCGCTGGTATCGAAACGATAGATGTCAGCTTTCACTACTTCCTCGTAGAGATCTTCACAACAGATTTCATACACTAAGCTATCAGTGTCTGTGTACAATAGTTTACACTTTTTCACTGGAAATTTGTTCAACATATAATCGTAATGAAATTCATATATGAGAAGTTTAGATATATCAAGGATACACATTCCGACGTACAAGGGCTTATCAAACAAAATATTGTGCTTTTTTAACTCTATCGCCATTAGATCTTCATCAAAGATCGTTCTGCTATGGAAACTGGGGCATGAATAAATTCCTTGCCCCAGAATATTCATCCCAAGTTCTGACCAGTTTCACGTTGCGATGTTTCCGAACGTTTTGCATGGTCTTCCCAAACACGGCATTTATCATAAGTTTGTAAAGATTCTGTTCAAACTTTTTCTTAACTTGGCTTCGCATTTGTGTGTTCGATGTATGGTTTTAGCCAAGCAGACTGCTGAAATTTCAAAACTCTATGTAGTTTTGTTAATTTTAAGCCATGCCACAGAGCTTGTTTCAGATTTCTATAATGAATTATATAATGTACCTTGTTATCTAGTGTAGTCAGCAGTTTTTCAATTTTGGAGTTTTTTGGGTTTTTTGGCGCAGAAAGGTAAATCTTTGTGAAGATCGTGGAGGCTTTCAGGGTATTCTAAATCTACTTCTAGGATGTACCCTGTGGGCCAATCATCGGGGATGCTGTTTATGTGGATATTTGTGTCAGTTCATTTGAACCCTCCATAGGGGAGGAACTGACTCATTCCCCAACCGTACATGTTGTTCACGTCACAATAAAAAAAGTATTTTGAGGGTTTAAAGGGATCACGTTCAATAAAAAGCAGGACGTCTACATCCTGAACTGTTTCCAGCCTACAATTCGTGTATTTTAGCATACAGTCCCATGTGTATGGTATAGTCTAAATCATATGTCTTGTGGCAAGTATTCCGGAACGTTTCGAAAACACAAGCTAGTAGCAACATATCGGTTTTCATATATAAGTCGCTATAATCTCCAAGAGTTTTCAAATTGAACTGGGCCCAAATTAATTTGGCGTGTTCATAATCATCATCGTTGATATGTTCATCTGTAAGTCTATTGTAAAATTTTATCTTCTTAGGTAATTCCACCTCTGGTAATCGTTTTATCTTGTCTAGGTAATCATAGAAAAATACACCTTTTCTATGTAATAATTTTAAATTTTCTTCAGAAATATCCTTAAATTCTCTATGTAAAATTTCGAAATTATTATTAGCAAGTGTGAAAACCAAAGAGTCCAATGAACTCCCCATAAACCTAAACGAGTCAATATATCTAAACTTTATTTTAATTTCTTGATCATGTACGGTGAAAGTAATGTATTTTTCTTTATTTAAAGGTAATAAACACTATTGCGCTTAGCCAAATCTCTAATGATAAAGTGGCTGTCATAGCCAGTTAAATTATAAAAAACTATGGGTACTAGATAAGATGTACGATACAAAATTTCCCTGAAAGATGTGTATGGTCTCTAACCACTTTATCTTGAGAGCTAAAGGGTTTCCGACAAATATGACAATCCCTAGTAGCATCCTTTAAGTTCACTTCGATGTTCATTGGCTCCACATTAATAAGTTTTGATTCAAACAAATCTGGCGACGTTTTCCATTTCTATCGCAAACCAAGACATCAATCTAGACCCCTGTTACTTCTATAAAATGAATATTTATCACTGTAGTTGCATTTGAAATAATACCCCGCACTATAAGCTCTATGCTTTTGATACCTCACACTTTTGCTGGTGGTATTTGTGTCGTTATATGGTTCTAAGAGAGAGTCGAAGTTGGCATAAACAATGAAAGGAACCTTTTTTTGAACATGAAATTTTTGAATTCAACATGTGAATATTTAGGGAATTCTATTTGCACTCATTTAAGTGGGTGCAGTAAACTTCATGCTCTGTTAACTTTTGCTGCCAGTGAAAGTAATTTAAACATCTATCACAAACATACTTTTTCCTATGGTGTTTTGAAACTAGGTTATTTAAAAGCCGTGAAATATCTTTTAACCAGGTATAATGATATCGAATTTCATGATTGTTATCATTTTCATGCTCATCATTATTACCACCACATTCATCTTCATAAATACAATCAAAATCATTCTTTTTAGGAAAATATTTATCCTGAACTACTAATAAATTAATATGGTTCTCTCTGTTCTTTTGTGAGGCGTACGGGTACTACTGAAAACTTAGAATGTGTATCCATTTCTAGCCCAAAAACATTGACAGATGTTCTTACGTTGTTCTACTCGAACACAGGAATTTGATTTATTTTCACAGGAAAGGATAACCCTTTCAGATTTAATACATCCTTATAATGAGGGTAGGAACTGATTCGATTTCTGAGTTACTCTCTGCCGGAAATAAAGCTGACACTATCGCCCACATAAAACAAGCTTCATCATGTAGGTTTTTGACGTTAAATCAATGAAAGATGAGGCAGCTATTCCAGCCCCACAGCATACCTATTTATGTTAACTTCTAACGAAATTATTTCCTTTAAACACCAACCCGCCCTTCGCTAGCAAACTCCGAAAGCTTATTTAAAATATGATCTGTTACGTAAGTTTCAAACCAATATTGCAAATTTGTGCCAAAATCAATTATTTCATTTTTTGTGCCGAAATATTTTTTATCCAGAATCTCTTCATCATCAGACATCTTGGAGAATTCTCCACAGAAATTTACGTTAACTTTTAAAATATTTTTTATCCTAATTGCAAAAAGCTGCTCACAATCCTTAAGTCAAAAATATCCTTATGGGATTTATTTACTATGATACCAGTCCTAACTCTGCTTTTAAATGATGTAACCACATCTTCCCATTTTACCCTACTATGAATATTTTTACTAGGTCTCGAAAGCCCCATGCCAGTAGCATTATAATTTTCTAGCAACAATTTAATTAATTCCGCATTTCTTTGTTCGATTGGAATTGCTGGTTACAAATAAATTTCAACAAGAAGATATCTTTCTCTCTCTCATACCTCGATTTAACATATTACTTATTTGAGTTTTTACTCCATTTCGATGAATCTGAGGATACCTATAAGACTTGGTGTAAACAGGTTTGGAATTATTAGTGTCTATGGAATGCTTTATTTCATTTGTGAAATTTGTCACCTCCTAGAAAAAAGATGTCTGAAAATTCTAGACAAAGATTGGTAATCATTTCATGTTCTTCTGGATTTAAATGATCAAGACGTAATTGATATTTTATTAACTAAATCCTATCAGTGAAAGCTAATTCATACATATTGGAATTGAGATTTAAGATTTGATCAAAATTATTTATTGGTTCTAAAGAAAGGTTTGAAAAGTCAACAGATTTTGGAATTGAGCATTTATGACTGATGTTAAAAATTCACCATTTGCGTTTATTTTCATAACGGCATGAGGTAATCTAACCTTCTCTTTTTGTTGTGCCTTACGTATGGCATCAGTGTTAGATAAATTGCTTTTTAATTAGAAAATTTTTTCTGTTCTTCCTTCAACTGAAATAGTGTTTGAAATTAAAGGTTTGGGGACATTTTTAGAAATATGACTTGTCATAGCAATAAGATTTTTTGAATTTGAGTTTTGAGGATTTTGAATGATTTCTTGAGAAGAGTTTTCTTGTCCTGCTTTGAATAATGGAACAGTTCTGAAATTAGTTATCAATTGTTTGGACTTAAGATCAATAATACAGTTATAATGATCTAAGAAATCAAGACCAAGAATTCCATCGAATTCTATGTCTAAGTTATAAACAAAAACTTTGTGATAATCAGTAGGGGCAAAAGGAATTAGAGTTGATTCTGTGATTAATAATTTTTCATTAGTAATACCTTGAATTGGTTTACTTTCAGGGTATCTGGGAAAATTGTTTACGATGTGTCTAGGTTCGTTTTGTTGAAAGACAAAATTTCTAGTTGGGTTTGTATTTCCTCTATGTTGGGTGGTTTTCGTTTTGAGAAGAATTATTTTGATAATAAGAGTCATTTTGATAATAGTCAAATTCTTGTGGATTTTCATAATCGTCATCATCATAGTATTGTTGATAATTATTTTGATCATGCGGTCTTGGATTATTAAAATTAAAGTTTCTTTGCGGATTTGGATTATTTACTTGAGGTCTTTGTGGGGAACATTGGGGCAAAGAAGGTTTGAATTGTTGATTCGTTTGTTGAAGAAAATGTCTTTGTTGATTAAGTTGTTGAGAAAATTGTGGTCTCGGTTGAAAATTTGTGTTTTCCGTTTTGTTGGATTCATTGGAAATCGATTAAATTGGCAATTAGGAGCAATGTGCCCATTTCTGCCACATTTGAGAAATTTTATTTGAGTGTTCGGTTTCTTAATTTGACTTGTAGATTGTCTGGAATCTAATTTTGGAAATTTTTGGTTTTCAAAATATGAAAGTTGAAGCTCGTCTTTTATTCTAGCTTGTGCTTCTAATATATCTCGAGGATTTCCTGCACGAATAATTTGTCCTAGTCTGAGTTCTAGACCAGTTAAAAGGGTATTTAAACTCATTGTATCAATTAAACTGCACTGAACTTTTTTCTGTTCAGGAATAAGATTTTGGGATTTTTGTACGAATGCTTGCATTTTAGCATTTAAAACTTGTAACAGACTGACAAAGTTAAGTGGGGCTTCATTTTGGATTTGTTGGAGTCTTTGTAACTCTTGTATTAATGACGAGAGATCCCTTGAATCTCCAAAATTGGTATTTAATAATTGTTTAATTTCTGGATACGTTGTGGGGTTTCTAGAGCTTGTGCTGCTTTGCCACGTAATTTATTTTTAATAAGAATGTATAATAGAAAACGTTGGTCACCAAGGGCCATATTATATGCACAGTCACATACATTAAGGAATGATTGGAGGAAAATTTGATCTCCATCGTATTCTATGATAATAGAAAAGATTTCTGATAATTTGTAATTTTCTACTGGAGTTTCTTCGCTCGACATTGTAGAAATGTTCTTTGAAATAACATAATAACTAGAACGTTTCTTAATAACTAAATCGAGTTTAACGTGTTTCTTAAAACTATATCGCTTTTCCTTTTTTAAAAAAATTAAATATTTCCACTTTCGAAAATATTTGTCCGATAATAAAAATAATCAAATATTTCCACCTCCCAAAAAATATCTGTCCGATAATAAAAAATATCAAATATTTCCACCTCCGAAAATATTTGTCCGAAAATAAAACAAAAATATTTCCACCTTCGAAAATATTTTAAATAAAAATCAAAAATTTTCTTAATTCTTAAAATTAAAAGGTTTTAAGGAATGATTGGATATCAGCACTGATAATCGTAAAAATGCAACAAATTGAACATAAACATAAAAATTAAAGAAACGATTATCGCTTACTTTATCTCTCTTGTTTTCATGGAGCTTGAACCTTTGTTGTATCCACCAGCAGTGAGGCAAAATTCCGTGTTCAACCGGCTTCTTTCGACGATCTATCTTGTCCTAGCAGTGAGGCTGTGGTCCGTGTCCAACCAGGAAAGTACATTTTTGGCTTTGGTCCTTTGTTTCGGCAAGGGATTGGAATCCGCCGTTTCTAGTGAGCGTTCGCGTGTTCTAGAAACGTTCACGAAATCCTACTGATTGCACCAAATTTTATTACGACGATAACAAAATTAACAACTTTTTTTTTTAAATTATTTTTACTGAAACACTTTTTAACTTTGCAGTCGCGGGAGAGAGATCTTGACTATGTACTCGCATCAAAAATGGATGTGCTAATATCAACTCTCCTACAGCTTTACAAATAATTTATAGGTTCTGTCATGATGAATAAGGTGGCCTTAATAACACGTGCAGTATTACATAAACAATAGAATATTGTTAGCTATTAAGCTCACCTCTAAATAAGCAATTTTGGAATAAACAGAAATATCAATTACTTGAAAGGAAATATCAGAGATAAGATACAATGTTGCACAAAGGGGTCTTTCATACTGACTCACGTAACATACATCTTTGGGTTGGGTCGGCTAGTTTTCTTTATTCACGAAAGAAAATGCTCGATTTTTCAGTCTTGTTTTCATATAAGCGAATAGTAAATTGTAAAAGTCAGAACAACCTGAAATTAATTGAATATAAATTGTACCCACAAGAGACAAGAAGTAAAATGAGGCCATAGAGAAAACTAATAACACCTATTGAAGTCAAGAGGTGCATCGGAAATTTCAAAAGAGCTAAATAATAAAACTCAAGAAGGATGAGTAGAACCCAAATGACAAAATACGATAATTTTTTTGATTAGGACTGCAAAATGTATATTTTTGTTTATGTATTTAAAGAATATATAAAATTATATAAATATAAAATTTATTCCATGAAAAACATGATTAATTGGTTAAAATTGAATCTTGAAACCACACATTCCAAAATTTCGGGGCGAATTTAATGAGAAATGTCCTTTGTAGAGTATTAAATTTCTTTTAACAGTACGCACTTTGACCAATAAAAATATTGACATTTCTGGCAGTTTCAAAAATCCAAAATCGCAACAAAAAATTTAAAAAACATATCAATGTTTAAGGCACGATTACAAGAAAACTCGTATTATGTCAATTTACTGTTTTCGGTAACGAAACGCGATTACTATTTAAAAAACCTATAGTCGTAACGATACATCTCTTAATTTCACAATATTTTTTTTATCTCCAGGAATAATATTTTCACAGTATCGTTAAAAAAAAATAATGCTCGTTATTTTTTTTAATATGGACCTGTACTTTTTTGTTACAAAATCGAAAAGGCAGTGAAAGACCGATACATTGTTATATTATATGTTTAGTTTTATACAACATTTTGGGAGAAAAATATATTCATCATAGTAAAAAAATGTTGTATGTTCCTGCCTATAACCTAAATAGTAGTAGTAATTTTTTTTCCGTGACAAGAAAAACTATACATTTTTTACTTGTTTTTCTTGCGTGTTAAAACGATGTATACGGAAAAATCGAAAATATTTAAAAAAATCAGGTTTTGTTTTTTGTAATAAGTAGAAATTGATAAAATCTTAAAAATTAATATTTTTCCTTGAGCAATAAGTTATAATGGTAGTATGTGAATTCCAGGCATCTATGGAATAGAATCGACACATTTTTTTGTTACATGGCACATTGCAAAAAGCATAGTTTTTGCAATAACCTTCTTCTATGGAAAAGCAATATAAGCTTAATATATATTTTTTAATAAATAGCTCTTGACTTGCTAAATTAACGTAAGCAATTTCATGATAAAATTCAGTATTTTAGCAATAACTCAATTTACAACAAAAATAAGTGCAATCTTGTATAATTGAGTTTACAGCGGGGAAGAGGTTACTACGTGCTTGTGAGTTACTTAAAATTTACTAGGTATCGCACGAGCCTAGAAAATGGCGTCAAAAAAAAGTAGTTTTTAAAATTAAAAAATTCTTAGAGCTAACCGCCTAAGATAACCTACCAATCCTCCGAGGCTACAAGAGATCTATAGATAAGGGCTCCATGGCTAATAAAACCTCAGTATATTGTCAGTTACGTCACAACAATCCTACTTAAATAAAACTCTTAGTAAAACAGTAAATAATTTAATGAACTTGTAAATTATCTCAATACAAGCCTGCAAAAACATCAAACACAAGTCGGCCTGTAGCCAACTTCATGTACCTACATAGACATATCTATAGTTCAACCAAGAATCAACATTACATACCTGATACACTAAGGCAAATTATTACCAAAATCAACAAATGTAATAATCAATTAATGATCAAATGAACCTAGATAAGATAAAATAAACAAATTTTATCAAAAGCAATAATCAAAATATTCAAATGTTGTTGTGATCCGTAATCATGCACAATATATACAAAAATCAGAAATGAGATAGTTAAATGAGCAATCTTCAAAATAATATCTAAGCCAATAATGACATCTAAACTATGAATAATTCAAAATTATATCAATTTCAATGAACTCAATGTTATTCTGAAATCTGAAGCCAAAAATTCAGTTACTGACAAAAGTGATTAATTACATTTAAACTTCAAGAAAAATCAATAATGATTTCATAAATCTAGAAACAAATATTTTCTTTAAAACATCCAAAATAATTCAATTAAAAAGTCGACGTTTCGAGCTCTCACGACGCTTTCAGAAAATACCAAATATTATCAATATCTAATAAATGAGTAATCATGAAATGATGTTCAAAATTTAGCACTACAGGAAATGTATAAATATCAAATTTATATGAGCAAATTAACAGTCAAAAGTTTGACTAAATAATCAGGTTCTTTATTAAATTTAATAAGTTCAAAATGTTATTCGGATAAATCAATTCTCTTTAATGTGAAAAGCAAATTATGACCAAAACATAGATAAACTAAATCAAATTACAAAGGTACCTTGTTACACATGCGATGACAACACTTAGCTGTCCTCTGTAGAAACGAAGCAAACATACGTCGTCGTTGCTACGGCAACCAGCGAAGATTTCCGGTTCCCAATAAACCAAAATGGAACTCGTTCTAATGATTACAAGACTTGCCAAAACTTCGGCAAACTAAGTGAAGTTGATAGCCCCATATACTGAAGATAAACAAGGTCTTGAGTGGGCTAAAGTTCTTACGTACGATGTTCAACTGGCCTGGTTTAAAAATTTTACCAACCTATCCAAATTCTAATACCAACATCGTCTAATTCCCTACTTACTTCTTCTTGCGCGACAATCCATAACATTAATGCTCGAAATATACCGTGTCATTAACCCATTTAGAACGTGTGATTCCGCCCTTAGCAATTCGCCTCAAACGTCAAAAGAAATCTAACCAACAACCTTAACCTAAAATAAATTTATATCAAAACAAATCAATACCAAATACAAAGCGAGACTCTTTCCAATACGAAAAACCCAATAAGTCTATCGCAATAACAAAAATGCTACAGAATAAAAGAAAGGTACTTGTTTACGTTTGAAGATCATTTTATCTTATCCGTTGGTGTTAATATTCGAAATCAATGCTCGCGTTTTAGTTACAAGAAAACAATTGTTGTAGATAAATGACACATCTAACGTCCAGTTTAGGCTATTTAAAATACGTTTTGCATAATTGAAACCTCAGATATTTCTTCGTTTACTTGTTCTTTTACGGGTTTATGGAATACACTGCTAGTTATACTCTGCGACAAAAATGTAATGTTACAACCCGGTTTCGGTATTCAAGGGTTTTTTGCAATCTGCACAGCAACAAAACAATATTTTACAACTTTGATGCTGTCATATGATAGACCTTACTTTTACCTACCGTCAATTTTCATAAACATATGTTTTTACCCTAACATACATTTTTGAAGTGATCAACGAGAAACTTTGATTTTCCTGATTTCGAATTTTCACTTAACTTATAAAAAAACAAAAGCTGATTTTTTTGATATTTTAGAATTTTCCAGTTACACCTCTTTACCACTCAAGAAATACTCCAAAAATAATATCAAATTTTTAATTATGCTATCTTTGGGGTTTATTTATAAAATAAGTAAATATCTGTTAATTTTAAACACTAATTTTTGATATTATTTTATTTAATAGTGATAATTTTACATTATACAGGGTGTTTTGTAGAAGGTTCGCCAAACATGAAGGGTAGATAGGTGGGCTCATATGCTGTATTATGTAGCCCATACAACATCTAGATAGCTTACGGTTTTTGTATTAAATGCATACAATTGTTCCTTTGCAGATATCAATTTTGTCCAGCATATATTTAAATCACCTGGACTATAAACCATCGATGAATGTGCCGGAGCCAGACCAGAAAACAATTTTGTTCAGCATTTATTTAAATTACCTGGACTATAAACGATCAATGAACGGGTCAGCCCTTTGACTGCCGCTCAAAAACCCCTCTTTTGGGGGCATAAAGCAGTGCGAGTAGCAGTCGCAACATTAGGAGAAGTATGGTGTTTGTATACTGCTCTTCACACTTACCTGCCTACTTCCCGGTCCACTTCGGCATAATGTAGACGAGATTTCGACCCTATTTCGACAATAATTCCAGTAGCCTGCCGGCAGCTCGAGCAGCAGTGGTTGGGGCATATTGTAAACGAGGTATTAAGTTTTGTCTGTTCATTGGGGTTTTCTCTCCTCAAATTCTTTTCCTGCAACAGATAAGTATTTAAAACCGTATTTGGAGAACAAAGTGTAGTAAGGCAATTTCGTAAAATTGCCCGGATTGCTGGCTGTCCGTACAGAAATTCTTCCTCACAGTTGTTCTGAGAGAAAGAGATGTCTTAAAATGATCAACCAGTATTCCTGTATATAAATAGTGTATGGTATGGTATAGTGTTATACTTATCTGTTTGGAGACGTTTCACTCCGACTCTGGAGTCGTTGTCAATCGTTCTGTCTTTCGAGGTATTTTCAAAAAATACCTCAAAAGACTCAGGAATACTGGTTGATAATTTTAAGATATCTCTTTCTTTCAGAATAACTGTGAGGAAGAATTTCGGTACGGACACCAGTAATCCGGGCAATTTTACGAAATTGCCTTACAACACTTTTTTCTCCAAATATGATTTTAAATACTTATCTGTTGCAGGAAAAAATTCTGAGGAGAGAAAACCCCAATGAATAGACAAAATAATACAAGACCTCCTCAACAATCTTTTCGAAATTACTTACGAATGAGGTATTAAGTGTTGTGTCATTATACACTAGCGGTCCAAATAGGCTCTAACATCTACAAAAAAAAATATGGAGAAAATTAGTGCTAGTACCTACAGATATACGTAAAGATGACTCAATAAATGGGCTAAAATCTTTTTTGATGTTTAAAAACTTATCCCTTTTGGTAAATTACACTTTTCATACGAAAACAGTACAATTTTTTTTAAAAATTAACTTAGTTATAAATGTAACACTATTATACTATACAAAACAATAAAATATAATCAAAATTGTATATTATTTTTAAGTAAATTGGGGTAACAATGTTGTTTTTTTTTTGGTAAGGCAGTTGTTTTGCATACAAAATATTGCTGTCCCGGAGCATGAGTCTCATGTTATAAAGGGCAATCTCTCCCACCTACTTTTTTATCGATGGCGCTGTACTTGAATATCGCTGTCAAAGATATAAGTTTGGAACTTTATTAGGATTCTAATCGACACTTTTTATCTAAGGTGTTTAATAAAATTAAAATTATTTTACATTGTGTCCCCAACAAAGAATAAAATCTGACCTACCCTTCGTTACCATCTGAAAAAATCATTAAAATAAGAGTACCTATTAGAAATTGATGCCCTCATTTCGTTCCACAAATAGTAACTATTATAAAAGGAACACTTTGCGGGGGGAAAATAAGCTAGACGAATCAATGGCTTCACAGTTATCTGAGGAAGTGTTTATTGCATGACCGCTGCGTTACCGCTGGCGAACGGTAAGTAATAAGGATACTTTTATTATTATTATTCTCATACACAGATGTTTACGTATAGATTTGGAGAGTGACATAATATTTCTTTTTTGTTTTTCCTTTCAGTGCACATTTACAAAACAATAAAATATTTACCACTGCGTTACTACTACACGGTGTTGCCGTAAAAAAAGTAATACACTTGTATTGATAACGCAGTTACTTTCGATGTACTTTAAGATTATAAAATATGCTGTACTATGGCTAAATTACTTCTTGTTTTGCAGAAACATGCTTCTACAATAAATGGTTTTGACACTCGCGGAAAAGCATCGTCGTTATCGGCTTAAGTTAAAGCTCGACCCCGTAAAAAATAAAAAACGACGACATCGCCAATAAGTTCCACAACAAGTTATGGTGATCTTACCAGCTTCCACCCAACATTTAGGAATCTCAACTTCACCTATGCCTAGAAACCGAAAAAGAAATTTAATAATTACAAAAAGAGATATCAAAAAACTAAAAAGTGCCGTTATACAGAGGCGGTCCGAGAGGGCTCATAGAGGTAATGACCCTTCCTCGCCCGTGCCCAAATCGTACAAGATAATTTGATGAACCTCTTGAGAGAATTACAAAAATTAATCCAAAAAGAGGTATTCAAAATAATTTTGAGAAATGCGTAACTCCCCCAAAATGTTTGGCCGGAACCGCTCCTAGCCATACCAAGAACAACTTACTACAATAAGGTTTATTCCTCATCTGCCCGCTCCCACGAAGAGTACCTTGCAAACTTTACGCAACAAACAGTTTCTAAGGTAAAGGAAAAACAAATAATTCCAAAGAAAAATATCATACGGTTTCCATGTTTTAAATTAGAATTAACATTTTTTGTCAATATTATAGTAGAGTTTTTTTTTTAATTTTGACTTTGTAAACGCTGTGACTCCAAATATAAAAAATATTTCATTGAATTGATTATGTTTGTCATTTAATTTTATGGGAGATTAACAATAGTACTGTAGGTAGTTTAGAATTGCCATACTAAAGAGTTTAATTGTAAAGTTAGCAACGAATAAAATCTCTCCAAACACAACATAATTTTATTTAGAATTCCCATTACAATATGGCAGATGTAATGTCAAACAATTCAACTGTTCAGCTTCGCGTCTTGATTCAAAATGATGCCGGCAGCCGGCAGCGATTCTCCATTTTGCAGTAGGTCGATCCTATTGACGTAGTTTCCTTTTTTGTTCTGGATGCGCCCACTACGTCCGCTTGTTAGCAATATAAGTCCAGAATGACCCTGTAGATGCAATATTGATCTAAGCGGACGCAGAGGGCGCATCCAGAACGAAAAAGGACTTCGTTAATAGTTAATCGCTGCCGGCAGCCGGCATCTTCTCTATTGCATGATCTGTGCCGGCTGTACATTTTCATGAGACGCCAGAAACCAGGGTCAAGTGTCCTAGAGTGGAGACTCAAATAGATGGTTATGTAGTATAATTTTGGTAAAAGCGCCATCTGAAAAAAATAAAAATTTGTCATCCAGATATTTATATTGATATTTTATCGCTAAATGATTTTTGATATCTAGGAGTTTCAGAAAAAAATCTCGAAAAGGTAGTATCATATATCTATATTGGTCAAGATAACCATGGAACAAATGTCGAAAATATACCACGGGACTATATTCTCTATGACATTAGACGCTGGTGTCTAGCGTCAAAACTAAACCGTGTTTAGTTTTTAATCGTTTGACGCTTGAATTGTATGTGTTGACGCTGACATTGACTGGTTTTGTTGGCAGCGATTTTTTAAAGTTGGCCCTCTAAATTATCTGTTTGTTCTTTAATACGAGATACTTTAAAAACTTTAGCCGTAATTTTAACTCAGTTAAAATTAGACAAGGAATTATTAAATGCAACGAATTAATGAGTGCGATTAAATTTCTCTTTAACGTAACTAAATTTGTAATTAAAATAGATAATGCTGAGAGGAATTTATTATTGAAATTATGGAATACTAAAGAGAAGTTATATAAAAATATAAATTATTAAAATGGAAAATTAAGATATAATTATAATTAAAAAGTCATTGGTTTGAAATGTGAAGAGAACTGCACACTTATTTGAAATGTGAAGAGAACTGCACACTTATAAAGCCAAGTCCGGTTTTTATAGTCTGTAAACCACTTTGTTTTTTAATAAAACCTATGCATGATCAATTTACAATTAGTTTATCACTGCCAATTTACTAAGTTATTTAAATGAAATAATGAAAATAAAATATTGTATATAATTAGCATATATGAAAATACGAAGTTTGAGTTGTCATACAGATTTTGGATATTGACGAAAAAATAAGAATGGTCTTCAAATAATTTTTTAATTGTATTGACAGCGTCGACTCATTCGGCATAACAGCAAAATTGGTCTCGAATTTTTACTGGTAATCGGTTATAATATGTTATTTGGAATGTTTGTATTATTTTTTGGGATATGTCTCTTGAGCAAATTATAGTCATATTTCGTTGGATACCAGAGCAGATAACCCTTTTTTCGTTTCATTTTTGCAATATTTGGTCGCCAAATTATTTCTTGGCATTTATGGAACCACATTGGGTATTGATCGATTATAGACTTTCTTTTTTTAAGTATTTTAATATAAAAGTTTATTTACTAAATGTTTCTCATATTTCTGCATATACAGTTCAGTATCTGCAATTTCAAGTACTAATTATATCAGTGTAAGGCGGTTAAAAATTAGATAAATTTGATTGGTCGTCTTCCTATAGTTTCTTTGATAACTTCATCGACGCTACACTTCTGTTCTGACGCTGTAGTTTGAGTGACGCTATAACAACCTTAGAGCATTTACTTTCTAGAGTTACGCTGTTTTCCAATTAGCGCACAATTGAGCACAGTGCGGCACAGTGCTAGCACTGAGTGTTCCAATTACAGCACTGGCTCGCACAAATGAGCACAAGAAATAACTGTGCCTTTGGGATGTTTTATGTAAGTTTACTAAGTAAACATAAAAGTTTATCATAAAACATGAAGTATGTTCCAATTCAGGCCCGAAAATTACGGTACAGGGCGACACAAAAACACTTTGTGCTCTAGTAATTGGAAAATAGTCATTATTGAATTATTCTGTAAATAATTTACGTACACATAAACGTCAATTGACAACCTATGAGTAATACATTTTTAACCTTATGGTGATCAGTGTACTCTACCGGTTGGTTTAAAAAAAACCATGTTCCAATTAACGTCCTAAAATTGCCGCACTGTGCGGCACAAAATCACTTTGTGCTCTGGTAATTGGAAAACAGCTGATGCCTGCAGAGCACAAATGTCGTGGTAAGACTAATGAGAGAGAGAGGGCAAGAGGCTATTTCACTCAGTTGGGAGCTGCTTTCAATGAAATACGTTCGCATGTTGTTCATTGGCTGCTTCCACCCACTAAGTGAAATAGCCTGATACTGCCTCTATTGTCGTCTCTTTCTAGTATTGCCGATCGATCAATACCTAATGTGTTTCCATAAATGCCAAGAAATAATTCGGCGACCAAATATTGCAAAAATCAAACGAAAAAAGGGTTATCTGCTCTGGTATCCAACGAAATATGACTATAATTTGCTCAAGAGACGTATCCGAAAAAATAATACATTTTTTTCAGAAACTCCTAGATATCAAAAATCATTTAGCGATGAAATATCAATATAAATATCTGGATGACAAATTTTTAATTTTTCCAGATGGTGCTTTTACCGAAATTATACCACATAACCATCTATTTGAGTCTCCACTCTATTACACTTGACGCTGGTTTCTGGGGTCTGTTTCATAATCAACTTGTATCTTGTAGTTTTGTAACTTGTAAAATTTCGTTTAGGAATCCAACAAAATTATTGTACAAGTTACAACTTGTAAAATCCAAAATATCAGTATTCGACATGTACGACTTGCAAATTTCAAATACTAATATTTTGGATTTTACAAATTGTAACTGGTAGAATAAATTTGTTGAATTTCGAGTCGAAATTCTACAAGTTACAAAAGTACAAGTTACAAGTTGATTATGAAACAGGCCCCTGGTGTCTCATGAAAATGCACCTTTCAAGACGCGAAGCTGAACAGTTGAATTGTTTGACATTACATCTGCTATGTTGTGTTTGGAGAGATTTTATTCGTAATTGCTATCAGTATAATTTTATAAACAAGTTAAAATTTCAATTAAAGTATAAATTGTCAAAAATATAGTGGGGTTATTAAAAACATCGCTGCAAATGTTAGTAAGCTATAGATTAAACAAAAAATCATTAACCACTTTAAATTCAACTATGGAGCGTAAAGTTAAAGGAGGACAAACTTATATGGGAATAAAATTGAAAAAGTGTCCAACGGACGGTTTCAAATAAGAAGTTCAAGAAATGACCAGAATGCCGCAAGTGTGACCACAGGGTATGTTATGACGTTAATTGTCAACAGATTGAAATACACAAATCCTACATTTAGAAGTGAAGCGGCTGAACAAGTGAAAATGATGTAATTATTAGAAAAAATCGTAAATAAAACGTAGAGAATCTGTTATGTAAACTTCTCTTTGTAAATGGTTGTCTCCGTTTTTTGTAATCTCTGCAAGTGATATGAGTTTATAGTGTGTTAATTGTGATATAAATTAATAAGCCTGTGGCCCAATTTTGACTTTTTATAAAACGAAGTGATTTTACAATTGTTATTTTGTTATAAAACTTTTTGAAACAGTTGAACATTGGGAAAAATTTGTATATTTGTAATATTTTTACTCTTATTAACAAATAGATGTCAATTGACAATTGTATTCCCGTGTGGTGACCGGGTTAGCATAGCACCATAGTATCCACCGCCTGTCGTATGAGGCGACTAAAGAGGTAGCTGCCTACTGGCTTACTACCTAGCCTTCTTTCCTTCCCCACAACCCACACGGGATGGTCTGGTTTTTAATGATTTCATTTGGGGACAACCCCACGGGACCGAGTTACCTGGGTCACCAGGATCAATTGGTGACACCACCCATGAAAATCGAGCTACTGAGTAGATGCCTCAAAAAAGAGTCACTGTCAGTGGATCGCCAGGGCAGGTTTGGAGGGCCCCTGTCGTTCAAAGAACTACAGACCAGGAACCACAACAGTACTCAAAAACACAGTAACAGTAAAACGTGACCATCACCAACGGAGTCAGACGAGAACTCCGGCCGCACAAAGTGTTGCGCGGGATGTACAGCCAGCGCTCACTCAAGCAAGACTGAAAAGAGAGCGCATGAAATGGACTAGCGCCATGAATGAATTTATAATGCGCACGTTTTACAGAGTTACGAACCTTGACCAGGACAAGACTGGCTATCCCAGAATACTTCATCAACAGTTCTGTCGTGAGTTCCCAGAGGTTCAGGTTACCGACTGAACAACTGTACACAATAAAGAGTGAAGTTGAGCGCGAAGTATTTGGTCGAAATATAACAGATCCAGAGCCCGAAACACCATTGCCACAAAGAGTGGCCGAGACTCAAGAACTTCAACAAGAACAGCCAACAAACGCTGACTTGCTTGAGAAGATTCAAGCAGAAATGGCATAAGCTCTTATAGATTAAAATAAATAAAATAAAAAAGCCTTTTATTTCCTGCGAAGTTTTAGGTAGGTTACAGAGTTTGTTTGAAAAAATAAAAATATTAAAAATGAAACGGATATCCGGTAACTATCCGGTATCCGGCCTATCCGGCCTATTTTCACTATCCGGCCGGATACCGGATAGTAGGCCACTATCCGGCCGAATACCGAATACTAGATGTTTCCCGCGATACCGTTCGCGCTGAGTGCTTTACGGCGTAAAGTTTACGCCCTAAACTCGTCTATATCGCGCTTTTCTGTGGGAATACAAAAGTTTCTAAGCCTATCTATATCGTTTCTCGTTGTCTAATCTATCTCTGTATCAAATTTCATCAAAATCAGTTCTTTAGTTTAGGCGTGAGAGAGTAGCAGACTGACAGACAAACAGACTGAATTTATAATATTAGTAACGAATTATTTTGCACATAAACACACATATATGAAATAAAAATAATATAACAATAGGTTATGGACGGACACCATTTATTAAATTAAAATAATGACAAAAATTGTTTGATAAAATAAAAAGTTAATTACTAAAAATTTACTTAGTGTTAGTACTCAAAATTAACTAGCGGCAAATTATGGTGAATGAATACTAGGTTTTCAGCATTTGTTGGTAAGAGGCGACTCCGCTTGGCTTCGTATACCAGACCAGCTTCTGAAAATAGCCTTTCGCTGTAAACGCTACTGGCAGGTGCTCCAAGATAAATTCTTGCAAACTTCGCCAATTGAGGGTATTGGTTTGAATTGACCGACCACCAAAGGTATGGGTCGCGATTGCGATCTATTCGAGATAACTTTAAGAAAAAGTCAATCTCATTAGAAATTGGATTTTGTTTTTCTTGATCGCGACAACTGCTACTGTTGTCCTTTGCCACTTCATTGAAACAGTCCCAAAAAGTGTTATGAGCTTCGCGTGTGAAATTTGATCCAGTTTCATCTTCTTTTTGTCGTTTAGCAGGTGTTGAAGACGGCGATGATCTATTACTGTCGGAAGAAGAATCGTCGTAAGAGTTTTTTATATATTCTATCAGGATTTTCTGTCGGGCTTTTTCAGTTTCAAGAACTCCTAAATAGTCTGATTTGAATCTTGGGTCTAGAAAGGTAGCAATTATGAAGTTTAGATCTTCTTCTAAGGATTTAAAACGACTTTCCAATTCAGCTTTCAAGGAGGCTCTTAAACGTGCTAAGTCTGGTGTTCTTTGTGCTGTCTCGGTTTTGTCCAAATACTTTTTTAGTGCATTAACGTGTGGTATCACTTCGGATATACAGGAAAGGCCAGAACTGGTAATTTTTGTTATTTCTTCAAATGGTTTTAAAAGGTTTATGCACTGCTCCAACAGACCCCACTGTTGTATCGTCAAATTAGTCAGTGTCTCATGTTCAACAACATAAAGAAAGATAGCCCTTTTTTGTTCCACCAAGCGTACAGCCATGTAGTAGGTAGAATTCCACCTCGTGTTGATGTCCTGCACTAACTGATGCTGCGGAAAATTTAACTCCTTTTGAATTGCAAGTAATTTTTCTTGTGCCAAACCTGAATGATTGAAATGAGTTACTAGACGTCTACCAGTAGCAATCACTTCTAATAGCTCAGCCTGGACCTTCATTGACTTATCAATAACTCGCTGAAGCGAATGTATGAAACATCTAGCGGAATAATACTCTCCAACTCGAGCTCCTTTCACCATATTAGCTCCACTATCATGGATTAGTAAGTGAATTTTATCTTTCTCAATATCCCAGCGAGCAGCTATAGCGTTCAGTTCGTTTGCTATATTTTCACCTGTGTGTGATCCTGAAAACGGTTTCATAGCAAGAACGCCGTAATTCAGCTGAAATTCCGGAGACAACCAATGGGCTGTGAAACTTAGGAAACTGGAACTATTGTGCAGGAAGGTCCAAATGTCAGACGTAACAGAAATTGCAATAGCTTTAGAAATGTTTGCTTTTATTTTGTCGCGAATTCTATTGTAGATGTCTGGAATAATTTTTTGAGATATATAAGTGCGACTTGGTAATTCATAACGAGGTAGCGCTTGTTCTAAAAGTCTTTTAAACCCAACCTTTTCTACAATACTGAACGGCTCGTTATCTATTGCAATCATTTCTGCAATTAAATAATGATACTTTTTGGCTTTGGCATCATTCACATCCCAAAGTAATTTTCTTTCAAACGATTCCGACAGTGTTAGCTGTTTTTCTGCAGTTGTAGAAGGAGCAATTGGGCTGGGATTGGCACGTTGTGAAACCGTAATTGGTCTTGAAATTTCGCTAGTTTTACTTGTATTTATCAATCTAGACTCCTCTGGATGTTTGGACTTTAAATGATTACTCATGGCAGACGTACCTGATGAATGAAAAAGAAACGTATTTTAAAATATTGTACCTAGTACCTACCCATTCACAATATGCCTAAATAAACTGAAGTCTGAAGCTTGCATTAATAAAATATAGTTTAAAAAAAAATTAAATTTTAAATTTCAAATTGAGATTGTAGTAGTAGTAATGAAAATTAAAATGAAATGAATGACCAGCGAAATAACTAATTTAAGAATACTGCTAAGTAGTATGTTTGTTTATTAACAAAATAAGTTTGAAAATATAAGAGTATTCTATTCTCGCATTAAAATTGAAGCAAAAACATAACCTCTAAAACTTACATACCTGCCTTTTTTCCTTCACCACCGCGAGAAATTTCAACGTGACACAATAAACATGACGCGTACTTGTTATCGTCACTTTTTAAATCAAAATATTGCCAAACTGGCGATCTTTTTTTGATACTGACATTTTTTAATAATCGACAAGTTAAATAGAAAGAAAAACAATGGAATAAACAACTGCACACAACCTGACATGAGCGATTACACCCGAATGCGTCCGAATATTTCCGATCTTAATCACGCGCGCATATTCAAATCAAATTGTAAAGCGATAAGCGGCCGAATATCCGGTGGCCGGATATCCGGCGCTCCGGCCTCGTAGTTAGCCGAATATCCTGTATTCGGTATCCGGCCAAATCACTATCCGTTTCATCTCTAAAAAATATACTTAATGTTTAGTGTTAGATACATTTGAAAATAAAAAATAAAAATAAAGTTTGTTAGTAAATCTTAATAAGTTAATCTAGTACTATGTATATTATAAATCTATGTATTTAATTTGCAAGAACCCTCCTCAGGTAGAGGTGAAGGCCTCCTCTAAAGAAGTCCATATTTCTCTATCATGGGCAGTCTGTTTTGTGATGGTAAAGTTTGCTCTAATTGCTCTGTGATCTGATGGAAATCTAATGTTTAAGACTTCTATATTTTGGAAGAGGTTTGGCTGATTTGACATTATATAGTCTATTTCGTTCTTATGTTTACCGTTAGGTGATCGCCAGGTCCAGCTTTGCTTATTATTTTTATGGAAGAAAGTATTCAAAATTGCAAGTTTATGTTCAAGAGCGAAGTCGATAAGCCGCTGACCTCTTTGATTTTTTTCACCATAGCCATTTGGTTTCATTATTAAATATTCATCTTTTCTTGGTTGTCCTATTTTGGCAAGCCGCTTCCGTCGGTGCGTATACTTGTATAAGTGACATGTCCACTCCTTGGGTGTTTATGTTTAATATAGCTACTCTATCGCTAATGCTCGTAAAGCTGTCAATCCATTTCTTGCAGGTTTTGTTTATAATAAAACCGACTCCGTATTTACCGGGTGTGTGACCTGTGTGGCATAGAATAAAGTCAGCATGTTCTTCTATCAAGGTTCCACTACGCCTTACTTCGCATAGGCTTATTACGTCATACTTAATTCCTTTTATTGCTTCGTTCAGTTCGATTAAAGGTTCGTGGGTGGACAAAGTTCTAACATTGTAGCTTATTATGTAGAGCTCGTCTTTTGTTTTATTAGTTGAGTTGATTGGTTTGAGTGGTAGTGTCGTTTCTTGATTTTTTGAAAAGGTTTCCAGTTTCTTCTTTAGAGGGTTTTGGTCTTGATCTGCCAAAGTGACCAGCCTTATTGGAAGATGGGATTTTGTTTTTGTTGTTTTTTTATGTTACCTGTGTTGGAGGGAGGCGGCAGTTGCTACAAGTTGTCAGTTATGTTACCTTGAGGACTAGGCATGTTGTTTGGATTTTTATTTACTAGGAAATTTAGCATGCTTGGTTTTATCATTCCTTCCGACATACTAGAAGTTCTTCTTATTTGCGTCTGTTGTTTGTTTTTCTTGCTGGCCTGTTTTTTTGTTACATCATCAGTAGGTGATTCAGGGGATAATGTGAGTAATCTCTTATTGTTGTTGTTGTTGCCCGCTGTTTTATTTTTGGCTTGTATGACAAGTTTGCATACTAATCTTCACCGTATTTCCTTTCTCTCTCTCTCGAGTTTTGCCTGCTCTTGTAGCTCCGTTCTTTTTTCTAGTATTTGTTTCGGGTAGTCTTCTGTTATATAATATATGGTTTCTCTTAGTGCCTCTCGTCTCTCTTTAAATATTTTTATTTTTGTGCCTAGTGTGATAAATGTAGTAATAATTGGTCGGGGCCTCTCACCTTTTTTACCGATTCTCTTTACTTCTTGGATATCTCTGTGGTTTAAGTCTAGAGAAAAATATTTCTTTAAAAAAAAGATTATAATGGTTTCCAACATTTGGTATGAGGTTTCAGTTTCCTCGATGCCGAAAAAGACGATATTTTTTATATGTGCCTGTTTTTCCAAGAAATAGATTCGTTTTTCTTGATTTTCCAGCTTTTCGTTTAAGTTTTCGTATTTTTCATCCAAAATTTTGAATTTTTCTTCCAATATGCTGTTTATATTTTGTGTTACTGTTTCTGTTACTTTTTCCCCGCTTTTAAGATTGTATTTTTCTGCAAGTCAAGTTCTTCTTGTATTTTACGAAGTGCGTTCATTACTTCGTCCATGTTTACTTGCACAGATCATACAATAAAGATAGATGCACATTTACTTGTAGACTACACCACAGATCAATACACAGTAGACTAGTGACCTCTAGTGAGATTTCACAGAAACTCGTCGTAAGTGGCAAGTGTTAGGATTCTTTATCGAACTCAACTGGTTCGGTGCTCGTGGTGTTGCTTCCGACCTTTCTCAACAGATGGTGCTAGTATCTATGTAAACTTGCAAATCATTCTATCGAGTTATAGTAATTGAGGTTATAAATATACTAATTTATGTTTAAGAATGTTTAAAACGTTTTTTTGATCACTAGATATTTACTGTTTTCCTGTTTTGTTGCTGATTTGTTGTCCCTTATACTTTGTTTCTCTTGTAAGTGTCCTCAAGTTGCACTAAAGATGCAGAAACACAGTCACGGTATTTCACAGTTTTATTAGCTTTTACTAGTTTTTAGGTCTTGTCCACACTGTATTAGTTGTTTATTTAACACTTTTTATAAATTCACTGAGTTTTTCGCACAATTATAATTTTTATGATCGTAAATAACATTGAGAAGATGTAAACATTCCTCCATACACCAACACCCTCTTATAGTTACTCGAATACTAACTAGTAGCGAAAGCAGAAGGCTACGAGAATTATGCGAACCGACATGAAGAGGGCAGATGTGACTCTACCGAAACGTCATTTTACCATCGATCCCGGCAGGGATCAGTTATCAACTACGCGGATGAATTCCCGGAAACCATCTAATACATTTAGCGCCCGCGAAAACTTAAAAACAAATATAGTGAATCTCTACGGTGAGAATACTTTTCATTTATGTAAAACATTTGAGAAATTAGGCGCGAAAAGAAGCAAACTTTTGTGCGATCTACATTTTTTACAACGATGCCGCAATGAAGGAGTTATTCCGAAAAACATGACGGTAAAGTTCTGGAAGAACAACAGAAAAAAACAGAATATTTTATGGAAAGCTAGTTGTGCCCTACTTAGGGAAGCCATACGTGATGTCAGAAGGGATTTGGATGTTCTTAATACTAAACTCTTAGATATCCACCTACAGGTAAGCAATACACTCCACCGGATAATATGGGATAAATTCGATAAAATTAGCGAATTTAGGGCCGAAACGAATGCAGAGTTGACAACAATGCAACAAAAGACAAAATTTAACAAATTCAAGCTCCAACAGAAGCCCAAAAACACAGTCTAACCTCAAGGCAATTGGAAACGAATAGAACCGTTTATAACTTATCTTCGGTCCAATTGAACTCTACCTCGATTGGCGTGTTGGCTAAGGGATTCAATTACGCTATTGCTCCCTCTCACATACCAACAGAAAGCATAATATGTGGCGTGGAAACAGCAGTTTCAAAATTAGATGCGAACACCGCTGAAATAATTAGACAAGATGTGTCACATGTTCTAAGAAAGTCTAAACCACCCAAAAGGAACCTATCTATAGAAGAAAATGAGGCCTTGAAACAACTTCGTCTCAACAAGGACATTGTCATTCTACCTGCTGATAAAGGAAATGCGACTGTAATTTTAGATACAGCGGATTATTCAAACAAAATTCAAACATTGCTACAAGATCCAGCATATAAACAAATTACTACTGACCCAACAAATTATCTGGAGAAAACAACCAAGGCCAAAATCCAAGCAAGTAGGATCGACAAAAATCTCCAACTGTAACTTATTCCGCGGGAAAAGTCATCGAGATGTCCGAAATTCTATGGGTTGCCAAAAGTACATAAAGAAGGTGCACCTTTGAAGCCAATAGTAAGTTCAATTGCATCCCCAACACAACAGCTAGCCAAATACCTAGCCCAACAACTTCAACCGTTTGCAGAGGGGGCAGACTCATATGTCAAAAATTCGACACATTTCATCGAAATACTTGGAAAAACGGTTTTACAACCTGTGTGTCTTCTTGTCAGTTTTGACGTAGTGTCCCTTTTCACCAACATCCCTATCGACGAAGCCTTGGATATCATAATAGAAAATAAATACCTTGGAATAAAGCAGGCTCAACGAATTGATCATACCACTATGAAAAAGGACAACAATAAAGTTTTATAGAAGCTTATGACGACTGTTAAAGAACAAATTCAACAGTAAAAATCTGTTCCAGGCTATTAACACCTACACATGTGCAGTGCTCAGTTACTGTGGCTGCAGTTTCGGACCTTTCCGAACTACTTCGTCCACTTCAGACGCCACGGAGAGCAGACCAAGCGGAGAACGACCTAGCCGACGATCTCGGATACGAAGTAGTCCGGAAAGGTCCGAACCTGCAGCCACCCTTCGTGTTGTAAGAAAAGGAAAAGTCTTATGAAAATGCCAAGTGAGATTTTGGCGAAACGTCAGGCGACCGTTCCTTTACAGGGACAAAACTTTCAACGGACGAACACCCGGACCATCAAGAGAGCTATATATATATATATATATATATATATATTACATGTCCTTGATTGAAAAAAAGCGAGAAGAAACTGCAATTCAAAATCATTCCTTGTTTCGACTGCAGCGTCAATCTGGTCACCGTTTGAACTTTTTATTTAATGCTTTCAGCTAGACACTTTTTCAGTGTAATCCCCACATAAGTTTGTCATCCTTGTCTCTACTATCCAGAGGCTGAAGATAAACCCTGTTTTCCAATTAGCGCACAATTGAGCACAGAGCGGCACAGTGCTAGCACTGAGTGTTCCAATTACAGCACTAGCTCGCACAAATGAGCACAAGAAATAACTGTGCCTTTGGGATGTTTTGTGTAGGTTTACCAAGTAAACATAAAACTTTATCATAAAACATGAAGTATGTTCCAATTAACGCCCGAAAATTACCGTACAGGGCGACAGAAAAACACTTTGTGCTCTAGTAATTGGAAAACAACCATTATTGAATTATTCTGTAAATAATTTACGTACACATAAACGTCAATTGATAACTTATGAGTAATACACTTTTAACCTTATGGTGATCAGTGTACTCTACCGGTTGGTTTGAAAACAACCATGTTCCAATTAACGTCCTAAAAATTGCCGCACTGTGCGGCACAAAATCACTTGTGCTCTGCTAACTGGAAAACAGCCAAATATTTACATTTCGTGTAAATGTTTTCGTGCGTACCCAACCAGAAGATGGCACGCAAAACTTTCGTCCAATGTATAACATGAGAATCTATCCTCCATGCGTGAATACTTTGTGATTTGTGGTAATTTCAGTTATAATTTTAAATTGATGAAAGTTTGTGAGGTTAGCTTGTATTTATTTCTCGATTTGTCGAATAGGAATATTATTTTTGTGAAGTGGGTGGACATTGTAGAGATATAATATACATAATCTGCTCATAATATTCATGAATTCTCTATGAATTATCTCAGGAGAACAAGATAATTTAAACTTCAAGTAAGTAACTTTTTTGCTTACGTTCTTTCATGTTTTTACATAAGTACAACATAAAAAGACAAAATTGTACAGCCGAAAATGTTTCATATATCAATATTTAACTTAAAAAAACATCAACTACTAAACCTACAATTTCCAATTTCTAAACGTAAAGTAGTGCAAACCAAGAAATATAATTTTATTTCATTTAGTTCTATTAGCGCAAATATCCAACTTAGTTTTAATCTAAAGGACAACAATTTTCTTGTATTTAACTAAAAACACAAACAATTTTGATTAAAAACTATACTATCACAATCCTTTTTCTAATATTACAAATGTAAAAACACAGTTTTGCACCCTAACACCAAACCTTTATTTTAAACACTCAACGCCGTTTCAACAACTTCACGAAATATGTTTAGAATTCAGGTACAAGGGATTACCCTCTGTACTAATTACTGTAAGTTGCTAATAGTTTACTGGTATGTATAAATAAGAGAAAATTGTAATTTAGATGTAGTTTGGTTTACTCCTTGTTGATGAAAACTTAACGAGTTGTTGAAACGGCGATGAGTGTTTAAAATAAAGGTTTGGTGTTAGGGTGCAAAACTGTGTTTTTACATTTGTGACACACCAAAGGTTCCACAGCATTTCCACTAGTATTACAGTTTAATGCAACACATATACTTGCATTATTGATTTTTAAATATGCAGTTTGTATTATGTTCTCTTGGAAAATGAGATTTTTCTGTTTCAAAATAGTTTTATCATATAATAAAGAGGTCCTATTTATATTATTTCATATATTATCTCACTGGGCATTGAATGAAATGTAGAAATGTATACAAATTAACACTTTATGATAACGTAAATTGAACCTGACAACAATAAAATCATTCAACAAAAAGCATTACTTTGTTAAAGATGATATAAAAATACTAATGACTTTATAAAATAAAGATCTGATTGAATTTGGGAGGGTAAAAAGCAGTTTTTACATAAAGGGGTATTGCACATTCAGCAGAGAGGGTTTGTTCTCTTTAAAGTCTTTCTCTGGCCACACATCAAACACTTGTACCTGGTAGGTCCTTTGTATGGCATGTGATCATCTACATTGTTAAGGACTCTGAAATAATTGAAGGTACTTTGGCATTTGCTTCCAAATCCTAAAAAATAGAAAAGTCCATTTTTATGATTTATTTCACTGTCAAATTTACATATACTTGATCATACCTTGTAAAAGACTCTGGAAGAATTTGAAGGTCTTCTGAGTACTTTGTCATTTTCTTGTCTGAATCCTAAAGAAAGAAAAAGTTCATTTTTATGAATTATTTCACAGTATAGTGTAACACCACTGTCAAAATAGTACAAGACTGTAAGTTGGTTTGAGAGTTCCCTTGTGTTTATTGTAATACTGTCAGGTATTTCTTTTCTTTTGTCATTTTTCATTTTCCTTGAAACTATTAACTAATATATCCTACCAAAAGAAAGCTGCAAATCCAAACAATTTCTGACACTTGTATTCACTCATTTCCATCTTGACTTCAACCTTACCTGAGGGTTCAAGGTAAATTTATTTATTAGCTTCATTGTGGTAAACAAATGGTCAAAACAGACAACAACATTTTTGTTCGATATTCATTGAGTTTGAAGACACATTCTCCTAAGTCGTAGTTTATTCCTCATATTTATCCAGTATATATATATATATATATATATATATATATATATATATATACTAGCGGTCGCCCCATGGTCAAAATCGACCCTAATTCATGAAAATTATGAGTTGAACATTATTGATGTTATTTTGTTTGTATAAAATATAGAGT
Organism: Octodonta nipae; assembly: GCA_034190945.1. Lineage (NCBI taxonomy): Eukaryota > Metazoa > Arthropoda > Insecta > Coleoptera > Chrysomelidae > Octodonta > Octodonta nipae. The sequence goes on from CM067217.1 coordinate 110,162,657, forward strand.
TGAGGCGAAATTAGAAAAGTAGGCTAGGCCTTTGCTATCCCAATTACTTCATTTAAAGAACATTTATAGAAATAATTCACGAAATATTTTTTTATTTATGTATATAATTCTAGGATTATTTTTACATAAATATGTCTATGCAACATCGGCGGATTCTTTTTGTAACCTAAAAGTTTCCGTCATTTACACACAACCGATTTTAAAAATAGAGATGACAAACAACCCAATGAACACTCTAATATTTAATGACATTTCCATTATCCGATTATTGATGATTTGTTTGTTGCACAACACCTTCGGACTATTGTAAAATATATATTATACTAGCCGTTACCCGCGGTTTCACCGCGTACGGAATGTCAAGCCTTCGCCAAAAGAAATAACTTATGAAACATATGGGTTATCCTATTTAAAAAAATTTCTAACTTGTTTCAACCACCCTACTTAACCATAAATCCACCAATACCGAATATATTTCACCCAAACTGCAAGTACTTATGGGCCACCCAATATAACAATTTTATTCGAAATTTTTTTGAATCACCTTGAATAACTGTAACTCTACTTCACCCTAAATTGCAACCATCCTGTATGCTGTTGTTTATTTGTCACCCAATATAACTTTTTGAACCCCTGACTATAACTCTTCTCTACCCTATATTTAAGCTATGCAACTGCTTATGGTCTATGTTGTATACAATTAATTCTGATATTTTTTGAACGACCGTTTAAAGTAAAATTTCTCTTTACTCTATAATTTCATCAACCTTTATATGCAGCTTTTTCAAACATTTTGTTAAACACACTCCAAAACTATAATCTTGCTTCTCCCCATATGTCAGATATTCCATATAGTAGAATGCAACTGTTTATGGCCTACCCTAGATAACAATTTTTTTTAAACTTTTTTGATCCATACTAATGGAAATGATGTGGAACCCTTCAAGAGTCACAAATATAAAAACATAGTTTTGCACCCTAACACCAAACTTTTATTTAAACCCTCACCAAAATTGCAACTGCTTATTGGTCACCCTATATAACAATTTTATTCAATTTTTTTAACTGCTTTGTATAACTAACTCTACTTCCATCTACATTAAAACCATCCTGTATACACCACTGCCAATTTGTCAAACATTACAACTTATTTTTTAACCACCCTGTATATCCATAATTTTACTCTACAAAATATTTCGACCTCCCTGTATGTGCATCTGCTTAGGGGCAACCAAATATAACATTTTTAAATACTTCTAATCTCACTGTATGAACTATAATTTTACTTCGATCCACGTTTCAGATATTGCATATATGCAACAGCTCATGTTCTATCCTACAAAAAATATATATCCAACCTTTTTGACTATAAATCTACTCCACCCGCTATTTCAACCACCTTGGATTTGCAACTACTTATCGGCCACCCATTATAGTATTTTTTCTACCACCCTGTATAATTATAAATCCATCAATGCCAAATATATTTCACAAAAACCGCAACTGCTTATGGGGCACCGAAAATAACAATTTTGTTCAACATGTTTTTGAATCACCTTGTATGTATTACAACTACCCTGTATACGCTACTGCTTATTGGTCAACCAATATAACGTTTTTTAAATAATTATCATAACACTTCTTCACCCTATGTTTCAACTATCCTATCTTTGCAACTTATTATGAACTATGCCATGTCACATTTTTTCCTTATATTTTTCAAGGTATATTAAAGTATAATTTCTCTCCACACTTCATTTAAACCACCCTCATTTACAAATTTTTCTAACCTTGTTTGAATGATACTGTACAATTATAACTTTAGTGCGCACCCTACTTCAGGTACTCTATATGTGCATGTGCTATACAACAACATTTTTCTTGCATTTTTTACCCACCCTGTATAATTCAAACTGTAAGCTATCCTATATTTCAACAACCTTTTATATGCAACTACTTATTTCTGTACTACCCTGTACAGAATGTTATATATAGAATCCTACCCCACACTATATTTCAACCATCCGGAACAGCTTGTTGATCATACCTTTACTTTAAAATAATTTTAAACCCACCTGTATAGCCGTAATTATACTCCGCTACATATTTCAACCATCCTATCTATATATAAATAGGCTAAGACAAAACGATTAGGTACCATTTTCTCCTCTGTCTCTCAACCGATTTTCTTCATTTTTATTTTGTTTAGTAGCTACTGACGACCTTCAGTGCAGAATGCTAATATTAATTTATAATAATGGTTCATTCATTAAATAAAATATAATAAAAATTCATTATTTACGTCATAATGTCAACGCCAAACAACTGAATGTGCCACGTGCCGCCACCGCCAGACTCAAAACATTGAGTAATTATATATAGAGGGGCCAATGCTGTTTATATTTAGAGCATGTACTACTGGAAGTGGCATGCAAGAGTTGTTATTGTTTAGTGGTAACGTAATCGTTGTATATTATAATTATACAGAGCGATTCCAGATATGTTCAAAATAATATTTTCGTGGGTGGCACATAAGCAGTTGCATATACAGGGTGTTTAAAATACAGAGTAGAGTGCAATTATAACTAATAAAATAATTATATAGGGAAGCCCATTAGCGGTTGAATTTACAGGGTTCTTGGAATAGAAGGTGCAGTAGAATTACGGCTATACAGGGTGGTGCAAAGAATATTATACAGAGATGCATGTACAGGGTGGCAGAAATGGAAATGCAACATTTCGTAATCCATAAGCAGTTGTATATATAGGGAAGATGAAATATAGGGTGAGAGGAATTATAGATATAGAGGATGATGATAAAAAATGTTAGAAACGGAAATGATTTATAGAGTAGCCCACGAAGAGTTCCATATATATGATGATTGAAATATAGGTCAGAGTAGAATTATAGTTAAAGAAAATAGTTAAAAATTTCATAAACAAAAAGGGTAAATACCGTGGCTCATAGGCAGTGGCATATACAGAATGGTTTACCGGGTGGTTTAAAAATCTTAAAAAATATTATGCGTGGTCCATGAGCAGTTGCATATACAGGGTGGTGGAAATATATAATGAGATGGAATTATTATAATGAGGATTTTAATAAATGTTTGAGAATTGAGTGCAATTATAGCTATACAGACAGGTTAGAAAAAATAAATATGTATGGTAGCCCATTAGCGGTTGCTTTGTTGTCATATTAAATTAAGAATTTCGAATTTGAACACAAATAAAGTCCTATGAATTATATCTGAAAAAAAACTTGAATTTCTTTACTTATTTGTAGAAGCGAGATGTAAGACCGACATCTAGGATTTTCGAGGAAACTATCACACAGAGATTCCGAATCTGGATCCGTTCCGTGTAATTGCTGTTCTCCCTAAAGTCCTCGGGTAGAATGTCCCGTTACGATTTTCAGGTTACTTAACCTGCCAGAGATATTGACACAACTGGTCGAATTTCGACCACTGGGCGACAGCTAGTATATGTAACTACTTGTGGATATAAAACAGGTTTTTAACCACAACATAAACTATAATTCCACTCCACCTTATATTTCAAACACCCTGTATAAACAACCCATTTCATAACTATATTATCTTATGAACAATTCAAAGACCTAACTGTTTACCTAATACATTTTTTTAAAGTTTTTTTATTCATTATATAAATATTCTACCCTTTTTCAACCATTTGGTATATGGAACGGTTTATGGCCCACTCAATATAACTCTTTTGGACCACCCCGAATAACTTATTCCACTCCCCCTTATTTCCACCACATCGTATATATCCAGCTGCTTATATGACACCAAATATAACTTTTTTTAGATTTTTTAAATCCATGTAATTCTACTCCGCTCTAAGTTTCCTATATACAGAACACCCTGTAAAATTACGCTTGATATATGTTGATTTTTGTTAAATCGAAACATGCTACATTTGCACATTCCGAATTTTGAATAAAAGCTAAGCTGATGCCAGTATCTAATAGTTTGTGCGTGCGGTGGAACCAATTGAGTAATTGAATTACCCAACATGGTAGAAGTTTTTTCGCTATATCTACCGTTTCTATCAATTTAGAGAGATAAAATGTCTACCAGATTTTAAGTCAAACTATAGGCTTCGCAACAAAAAAAGATTCAGCAAAATCAGTTAAGTAGTTCTTACGTGTTGCCCGAACAAACAAACAAACAGACAAACTTACAATTTTATAATAGTATAGATTAATGACAGAATTATAATCACAACAAAAAATTACAAATATTATTTTCTACGAAAGTTAGTACTACTTGTCTACTGATCTATAATTTACAACACTAAATATTTTCCTATTGAACTATAGGCAACTCCAAAGATAGTAAAAGATGGTCATCACTTGGTCTGAAAGAGCGTTACCCAGCCACTGCCGTGTTTATCATTTGAAAACCAACCTAGCATATATAATTACGCAGTGGTTTCTGTTGTCTTGTAGAGCGTTTTAGATTTTAATTTTTTGAACATTTAAGTTGTAAACTTTAAAGCCAGCAGTGTACGATTTGAAAGGTAATATATATAAAAAAATATATTTTACTCTAGAATAAATGTACCTAACCTAATACATTCAAACAAATCTTTAAAATGTTTTTAACACTCAGAACTTTGCAGCAATGGGACCATGTAATGTAAAATTAATTAAATATAATCGTCAGAAAACATTAATTTTCATAATGATTTTCAATACAAAAAATTTACTTCCCATGACGATTCCTGTTTTATGTGGAAAATATAAAAAATAGGAATCACATATATTAATTAATAGTACACCTATTTTTTTGAGAATATTTTTTCTGTGAATTACCCAGCAACTAATGTTAATAAAATGTTTTGGCCTCAAACCTGCCATTTTTTGTTTTTCTGAAGAAAAAAAAAATAGTTTGCATGTAGAAAAGTATTAAATGAAAACTGTCAAATTTTCATAGCTATCTTGTTAAATATTATATAAGTTAAAAAATATTTTAAAATCTTGTCTCACTGAATTGAAAACTTTCAACTTAATCGCTACAAAAGTAATGAAATGTCAAAATTTAAAACAAATTTCCGGCAGATGGCTAAGCATTCAGTGTTGTCAGATCTACCTATTTGTGCATAATTTCACAATTTTCTGTAATCTTAGTTAAACTTATATGAAAGTTACCCGACAAAAATAAAAGGACTCCAAATTAAAAGTATAATGTTAAAATAAAGAAAAAATCAGAAATAACTTGATGAGGTGCAACATAATTCTGATTTTAGTTGACAAACTATATTTACAATGCAATGAAAGTTGCAAACTACAAACTTGCGGGCGCCCAATAAAGGGCGAGTATTATGTATTACAATTTTTCGTTGGTTCTATTTCAATACTATGACTATGTAGGATAACTTTAGCGAAGGGCCAAACTTTTAGTTTTACATTTAATTTAGTTTGTCTTTTAGTTTGTCCTTCACATTGGATTCAACCGATCTTATGATTTTCTCTCCAAGCAATCTGGCGTCACTGTTTGGCATCCACAGTATGCCTGTAAATAATGTTTTTTTTTATTATTTTATTATTTAATTATCGAAACAATATTATAAATTAATTTTAGGATTCTGCACTGAAGGTCGTCTGTAGCTACTAAACAAAACAAAAATAAAGCAATTCGGTTGAATGACAGAGGAGAAAATGGTACCTAACCGTATTATATATATATATATATATATATATATATATATATATATATGTCATACGTATAGTTCCGCGACATTTTCTAACACTATCATTTTTACTGTTAATTATAATAATCAGTACCCATTTAAACTATGTATACGTTAAAATCCCTAAAAAAACGACTTTTCAAAATTAATGTGATGTACGCTGATATACCGCGAAGTTCCAATGCACGTCAATTATTGCGAGATTTCAGACTAGTGTACCAATTTGGCAACGCGGTTAGTTTCGACGAAACAAACGAGTGAACTTAAGACGTTTTTGGTAACCTTTGCGTTCAGTGGAAAGTTTTTAGGGTAAATGCTATTATAGTATACACCAATCCTGAGAAATTTAAAAAATAATAATGTCATTGAGCAGTATTTGTGGCCCAATAAAAGTAATACTACCGTGATGTTTGTTAATATTTTATGAAAACAATAGTGTTAGTTAGTTTCATCATATTGATTTTTTCAAGGGCTGCCAAGTTCATGTATCAATTATGAATTTTAAAGAAACTATGACTATTAAAATATACAGGGTGTCGGAACTATTACGGATTATTATTCGTTGTTGTATGAAATATTGTTACGTATTCGGTGTGCCTCAGATTGAATTTTTAAAGGGTATATTTTAATGCATTTGGCTTCAAATTTTTTTATGTTCCTTACTTTAGGTACAACACTTCTGAATGATTGTTGAGGAGGTATTTGATTATCATGTCTGTACATGGGTATTTGATAATATGAGTACTTTTCGTTGGCTAAAAGGTCTGTCAATTAACTGGCTGAAACCATGCTTGTTTACAATATCTACCGATTAATTTATTGGCACAAAAGTCATGAAATCTTGTTTGGTAGTAGGTGGGTGTTTGAAAAGTATTTAAAGCAATTCTTTAAATATTAGTTTTTCAAGGCTTTTGCCTTTTATTTGACTAAATTAACTATTATCCATACCTATAGAAAAATTAAAATTCTACCTGAAAAGCATTCTCAAATATAAATATAGTTATAACATTGACTGCATTCAATTAATTATATAATTATCAAACCTTTACTTTTTATATGCATCTACTGAGTTACAATAGCGGAAAAACATTCCAAGGAATAATATCTTTGGAAATTTTAATATGTATAAATATATTTTACTCGTCACATGTAATCTCTATCCAATCTCTAATCCAATAAAACTTTTGAAGTCAGTTTTCTTCTGAAGCCTTTCTCAAATGAAAAATATCGATATGTCTATTAGACTGGTTCAAAATAATCGTCTATTTTTTGAATGGGACACCCAAAATAATATTTGCGATGACAACAAAAGTTAATGTCAAAATGTGATTCGTAATTTTAAAACCATGATGTGATTTTTCCGGAATTTCGATTTTTTTACTCTACCCGTATATTTCACTCAAATCTTTAAACAATATGTCTCAAAATACAAACAATACATACTTTTGAAGGAAATTTAATTCTCTATGAAAAAGGTAAAATTTATTTTTACTTTAACTTGACCTTTTGAAAGAGTGGATTTAATGTAAAATATAGAGCGTCTAATTTCATTCATTATTGTCTGTATTTTTTAGATTTGTTTCTTAACAGATTTGAGTTAAAGATGCTAGTGGAGTAAATAAATCGAATTTGCCATGATAGATACACCTCTTAATATTAAAATTAAGTACTACAATTTTGACATTAGTTTTTCTTGGTCATCCTGAATAATATTTTTGGTTTCAAAAGAAAATAATCTTTTTTTTTTGTGGCCCACTATAATGTATATATATTTATATGTTTTTACTATTTTAACTTGCTTTCATAATAAAAACATATTAAAGCAACAAAATGAATATCTTACGTAAGAATTGTAGGATTGGGTGAATAATGAAATTGTGTCTTACAGTTTCTTATATGTGGGTGGGTGGGAGACAGAAAACGGTCAAAATTAATCTGACGTAATTTATGGATATTCCCTTAGTGAGTAATATGTTAATTAATTACAGCATCCTTTACAAATTTGTTATTCTTCTTCAAATTATTTTATTCTGACAGAATAAGATGTGACAGTAAGGGATAAAAATCAATAACATATAATAATTGACACACTAAGTAGGTAGAGTTTTCTCGAATAGAAATATTGAACAGCAAACTGCCAGCACTGTGGCACTATATGAAGAGATCTTTTTGTTCTTATTAGGCAATATTTATTACATACGTCATTTAGATAAAATGAAAAGTAACTGGCCTTATACATTACCCTGATTTACTGCATATTTTAAGAACAAACAAACTTCAAAAGTAATACGAGGATCAGTTTTCTAAATGTATTGTCAATATCACTAATACTAGTCATGAACCCGACGATAAAAACATAACAACATACAAAATAATAATGCTAAAACATCTTCATCAGAATTGTCCGAAATGGAACTCAGTAAAATCAAGTGGAAAATACCAGTGCGATCAAAATGATGTGTGAGAGCCTACACAAATTTTGCTAGAGAAAAAGAAATATGAGAGGAAGTGCACAAGAAACAGTGAAATCATTACAAACATACCTGCCAGACCACCAATGGGACTCACTTGGCGATATAAAATTCAATCTCACATCTATTGCTTTTTTTTGTTTCTGCTACAGTTGCCAAACATCCGAACTATACATAATTACCAGCCGTATTGTTGTATTTTCTCTTGTTTGTTTATTTCCCTTTAGGTATTCTGTCTTGAATTGTCTCTTCACTTCCCGTTGATGTTATATTTATGCCTAGATATAAGCATTCGTTACAATTAAGATATACGCATTTCTTGTAATTTTTCCCCTTCTAGATCTAGGTCCTTAAGTGGGCCATTGAATGTGAATTATGACTTCCAGTTTGGACAGGAATTTATTAACTAGGACACGAAGTGTTTTTAATGGAAATACCCCAATTTTTAAGATGTATTTTATAAGAAAGATGAAAAATAAACACTATTAATTATTAAGACGCTCTTATTAGGCTGACCTGAATGTATGTGTATGAATGTAACGGAAACTTTCTGCCTAATTTTCACCAACTTAAAGAAGTCTGAGTAACTTGAAAATTTGAATACATGTCAATGGTCGATGAAAATACAATTATTACATATCTTTGTTACAATATTGCAATAAACTCCGTGGGTTCAGATTTGATTAATTTTAAAAACTGACATTCAGTTTACTTTCTAGAACTATATTTACAGGCAAAAAAATTAAATATTTACAACAGCTGATTCTGAACCAAAACATCAACACTACGAGATAAGCTCAACTAACTAAATCATAAAAAAATTATTGCCTTTTATATCCTATGTCAAATTTTCGAGTCCTCTGTATGGGTATTACTTTTGTTCGTCGAGCGTCCAGATAATTAGTTTTTGCGCCAACCGAACATTCCAGTTCTAGTTTTTATCATCTCAGCGATTGATGTCTTAACGAAATGAATAATGTTTAACGTTCCTTTAGTCAGGGACGGAGTGGATAATTTTATAACAATATCCTGACTAAGATAATCAGAATAAAAAGGAAATATCTAGACTAGTTTGCAGGTTAAGATTTGAATTATGAAGACGAACGTATTATAATGGACCGTTTTTAAGTTTTATTTAAAAAAATGTGAGATGTGACTCTGCCGAAACGTCTTCATTTTACCATCGATCCCAGCAGGGATCAGTTATCAACTACGCGGATGAATTCCCGGAAACCACCTAAAACATTTAGTGCCCGCGAAAACTTAAAAACAAATATATATATATATATATATATATATATATATATATATATACAGGGTTATTCACATATTATGACTGAATATTATGACTAAGATACTCATTTTAGACGATCTTTTTTTAGGTTGATATATATCCTTCAGAGGAACAGTTTAAAATTATTGTCGTTTTATAGGTACAGGGTGCCCCAGAAATGTGAAAAGTATCAAAGTTTTATTTTTTAATTGAATATCCTGTATATCATTACATTTTCGGTACCTATGATTAAAATGATAAGATGTCTTGTAAAAGTTTACTATACCTAAACCCCATAGTTTCTGTATAATTCTCTATGTAGTGATCATTTAAAGGGTTAGTATCTCAGCATACTCTTTTCTTGTTTCCAACCAAATTCCGACTGGGGTCTCCTGAAGGTTAATATTCTGTGTTGCTCTTGTGGAAAATCCAATATTGTATACAAGGTATGAAATAAATACCAATTAATTAACCAAAATTTCAAATGCCAATTACTTCTTTAAGTTTAATGAAACCCTGTATTTTATGTCACCAACAGTAGTAGAATTTTATTCTCTATGCGAAAGTATAGCATTTCCCTATACCTATGAAAAACGCACATTCACAGAATACAGACGAATTTTAACTTATTTAATATTTAACAAGATAGCTATGAAAATTTGACAGTTTTCATTTAATACTTTTCTACATATTATGGAAACTTTTTTTTTTTTCAGAAAAACAAAAAATGACAGGTTTGAGGCCAAAACATTTTACTAACATTAGTTGCTGGGTAATTCATGAGGTAATGGTGGGTTTAAAACAATAATATCGGCTCATAATAAATGTTCGATATGTCGTCCGTCGACTCTAAACATAAATGTATCCTTTTTTCAAAACTTTTAGCAACATCTGCCAACTTATCGACGCCTATGCTTTGGAGAGCTCATCTAATGCTATCCTTCATATCATCTGGTGTTGTTGGAGGCGTGTTATAGACAATTCCTTTTTCGTATCCCCATAAAAAGAAATCCGGTGAGGTCAAGTTAGAGGATCGTGGAGGCCAATTCCATTTCTTCCAATCCAACGATTTTGAAAATGGACATTTACAAAATGTACTTCACGATGAAAATGTGCGGGAGCCCCATCTATTTGTACCCAAATTTTTGCTCTTATGTTTAATGGAATATTTTCTAAAAGAATTGGAAATTCACTGATTAGGAAGTCCAAAAATGTTAATCCATTTAAATTTTCTTCAAAGAAATAGGGACCAATTAAATAGCGACCAATTATTCCGCCCACACATTTACTAACCACCTGTGTTGATTATCAATTTTCCGAAATAGAAATAGAAAATTGAACTCGATTTTCAGATTCATTTCCTTATGAATTTGGATTTTGTAATCATGATAATTGTATTAAGAATTATGGACACACTGGCTTGGCTGATATTAACATTTCGGGCAATTTGGTTCTGCCCTATGTGAGGATTTTCGATTACAGAAGCTATAACAGCTAACTTGATACTTTCGTTTTAAATGTTTCGTTTGAAATGGTCCAAGAGCCTTATGAATGTTAATTTATTTGGAGGAATTCTGTTAGGATGTCGATTCGTTCTTCTTTGCTTTAAACTTTGATTCTTATTAATTAATATGTACAGGAATCACCGATTATTTTCCACAAGTGCTACACACAAAATATTATCCTTCAGGAGACCCCAGCCGAAATTTGGTTGGAAACAAGATAAGAGTATGCTGAGACACTAACCCTACACTACATTTTGATAAAATAGTGAATATTACAGAAACTATGGGGTTTAGGTATAGTAAACCTTTCTGAAACATCTCATCATTTTAATTGTAGATACCGAAAATGTAATAATATAAAAGGCTTAAAAAAATAATAATTACAAAATATTATGAATATACACATAATAAAAATTAAGAAATAATTGAATTTCAAATCAAGAAATAATTCATTCATTAAAGAATTATTAAAATTAAATAGCCAATAATTTATACTAGTAGAGTAAATATTTAATAGAAAAACCTGACAAAACCTGCAAACCAATGTAATAATCTCAAAAAAAATAGAGTTAATAAGCCTGTAACTTTCAATAAGCGATAATACAAATTATCTTATACTTACTTACTGTTTTGTAGAGAATTTGATTAAGAATTGTTTATCTTTAACTTTGTGTTCTATCTTCAAAACTTTGGTTTAAAAATTTAAGAAATTGACACATTTTTAGAAATAAACTACCTCTCGCATTTTTTTGAACGGTTATACTTACATTAATGAAATTTGGAGGATGAAAATAAACGCTTGTAAACTTCTCTACTACTGGTAACAGATGACTGGGCCCACTAATCTTAAATAGGATCTTACTGCAAGTGAGAGCTCATTTAAAAGGTTTTGTTTGGGTTATGAAGAATAAATTAAATAAATAATAAAATTATTTGACAGTTACACTCTAATTAATCAAACGAATTCTTACAGCTAGTGTTCAAAATGTGCTCCATCTACTTAGTGACAGAAATGCAAACAGCCTTGCATTCTTCAATAATTCGTTGTTTGTAAACGTTATTATTGGCGGGTTTCGGTTAGATTTCAACTATTCCCACAAAACCTTTAGAAGTTGGCACTAAGAACAGCAAGTCTTTAACCCAGTGTATGGTTACGATAAAATTTACCATGCAGGTTGAAGCCAATAATCAATTGCCATTCCTTGATGTTCTGATAAATAAGAAGGAAGATGGAACCCTTGGGCATACAGTACATAGGAAAGCAGGGTACTGGGTCCGGGCCGGTACGGTGTTTAATAGAATTTTCCAACAATTCGATAAGTTCTGGACTTCATTGCATGCGTTTAGACTGTGAGACCTCTTCTCTATTTCAATTGCCTCTCTTACGTGTCTTGATTTCGGGGGTTCTATATTTGCCAGTACTCTGGTGTTCTCAAAGTCTATTCGGTGTGACGTCGTGGTGGCGTGTTCCGCAATGGATGTTGTTTTTTCCTGCTTTCTTATGGCGTTCTGGTGTTCATTCTTCTGTTAGTTTGCCCCACATAGGTTTTATGACAGTCTGCACATGGAATGTCGTACACTCCCTGTTGTTCTAAAGGGATCCTCGTCTTCGGAGTCCTCAACACCGTGCTTATTTTTCTGTCTGTATTGAAAATAGTATCGATATTGTGCCTCCGTAGAATTCTTGCAATACTGTCCGTGGTACCCTTGGCATACGGTAAATAAGCCTTGGTTATTGGTGTCTCATGCTCCTAGTCTGTTTGTCTCGGTTTTGACTTTAGGGCTCTTTGTATATTTCGGTCTGTAAATCGGTTTCGTCTTAGAGCTGTTTTTAAACTGTTCATTTCCTGTTTGATGTTATCCTGGTCAGCTAGTCTTTGTGATCGGGTTACTAAAGTCTTGACGATGGCTTGAAGTTGGGCTGGGTGGTGATGAGAATTGGCATGAAGGTATCTGTTGGTGTGAGCTGCTTTCCTATATACTGTATGGCCAAGGGTTCCATCTTCCTTCCTATTTATCAGAACATCAAGGAATGGCAGGTGCTTGTTGGCTTCAACCTCCATGGTAAATTTTATTTTGTGATGGATGCCATTAAGGTGGTCCAAAAACGTGTTGATGTGTTCCCTCCAATGAGGCCAAATCACAAATGTATCATCCACATATCGCAACCATAAATTGGGTTTAAGAGTTGCTGTTCTAAGTGCCAACTCCTCAAAGTTCTCCATAAAAAGGTTCGCTATTACTGGTGAGAGTGGTGATTCCATTGGAGCTCCTTTCACTTGTTCGGATCGCTGGTTCTCGTAAACAAAATAGGTGTTCATCAGATAGTGACTTGTTAAGTCTACAAGGTGTTGAGGTGGTTTGTATTTTTCTATTATGATATTCAAGGCTTCGTCGATAGGGATGTTGGTGAAAAGGGACACTACGTCAACACTTACAAGAAGACACTCTGGTTGTAAGGCCGGTTTTCTAAGTATTTCGATGAAATGTGTCGAATTTTTCACGTATAAGTCTGAAGTTGTTGGGCTAGGTATTTGGCTAGGTGTTGTGTTGGGGATCTAATTTAGCTTACTATTGGCCTCAAAGGTGCACATTCTTTATGTACTTTTGGCAACCCATAGAATTTCAGACATCTCGATGACTTTTCACGCGGAATGAGTTGTTGTTGGAGATTTTTGTCGATCCTACTTGCTTGGATTTTGGCGTTGGTTGTTTTCTCCAGATAAGTTGTTGGGTCAGTAGTAATTTGTTTATATGCTGGCTCTCGTAGCAATGTTTGTATTTAGTTTGAATAATCCGCTGTATCTAAAATTACAGTCGCATTTCCTTTATCAGCAGGTAGAATGCCAATGTCCTTGTTGAGGCGAAATTGTTTCAAGGCCTCATTTTCTTTTATAGATAGGTTCCTTTTGGTTGGTTTAGACTTTCTTAGAACATGTGACACATCTTGTCGAATTATTTTAGCTGTGTTCTCATCTAATTTTGAAACTGCTGTTTCCACGCCACATATGCTCTGTGTTGGTATGTGAGAGGGGGCAATAGCGTAATTGAATTCGTTCTGTAAATCGGTTTCGTCTTAGAGCTGTCCATTTCCTGTTTGATGTTATCCTGGTCAGCTAGTCTTTGTGATCTGGTTACTAAAGTCTTGACGACGGCTTGTAGTTGGGCTGGGTGGTGATGAGAATTAGCATGAAGGTATCTGTTGGTGTGAGTTGCTTTCCTATATACTGCTATATAGTCCGTGGGTTCAATTTTAAAATTATAAAACTAATATTCACTTTTCTAGAACTTTATTTACATCAAATTATACAGAACAGCTGATTCACAATAACATTCGAGATACGCTCGCCGTCCTTGCGAACTGAACCCGTGATCGTGGTCTGCTTCCTTTATAAAACCAGCATAGAAAATTCTCGCAAAATCAATCATCACTCCCACAAGTGCCGAGTCTTTTCGAGAACCATTTTTTATCTCAAAGTGATCGTTGTCATACTGAAATGAAACAGGGTCGGCTTTGGTAAATTTCGTAACACTGCCCCCCTTTAATTCTGATCGTCCCGATCAAAAACATCCTCTCCAGGGTAGGGAGCGAGTAAATGAACCACCTTCAATTTAGCGGATCCGGTAGACGACATCATTAAGCCTCTTGACCACCTCGTATGGACCATCCCAGGCGGGTGTAAGCTTTGGGGATTTACCCTTGCTCCGTTGGGGGTTGTACAGCCAGACTTTGTCCCTCTCCTGGAAACTGACTGAATTGGCCTTGAGGTCGAATCGCGTCTTCATCCGGTCACTGGTGGCCAACATCTGCGTTCGGGCTAATTCGTGTATTGCCAGCATGTTATGTCGGAGCAGGTCGGCATAATCGTCGATGTCTTGGGGAGGTTCTTCGGGAGAGCCAAATGCCAAATCGCAGGGTAATCGCAGCTCCTTTCCGAATAGGACCCTGGCTGGGGTCAGGCCTGTACTATTATGTACGGCAGAGCGATATGCCAACAGGAATAGGGGTCATATTGCTGACGACCTTGGATAGGTGTTGTTTGAACCGAAGCCCAAAAACGAATTTTTCTCGGAAAATAACGCTCACAGTCTAACCTCACGGCAATTGGAAACGAATGTCTGCAATTCTATGGGTTGCCAAAAGTACATAAAGAAGGTGTACCTTTGAGGCCAATAGTAAGCTCAATTGGATCCCCAACACAACAGCTAGCCAAATACCTAGCCCAAGAACTTCAACCGTTTGCAGAGGGGGCAGACTCATACTTGAAAAATTCTACACATTTCATCGAAATACTTAGAAAAACGGCCTTACAACCAGAGTGTCTTCTTGTAAGTGTTGACGTAGTGTCCCTTTTCACCAACATCCCTATCGACGAAGCCTTGAATATCATAATAGAAAAATACAAACCACCTCAACACCTTGACTTAAAAGTCACTGTCTGATGAACACCTATTTTGTTTATGAGAACCAGCGATCCGAACAAGTGGAAGGAGCTCCAATGGGATCACCACTCTCACCAGTAATAGCGAACCTTTTTATGGAGAACTTTGAGGAGTTGGCACTTAGAACAGCAACTCTTAAACCCAATTTATGGTTGCGATATGTGGATGATACATTTGTGATTTGGCCTCATTGGAGGTAACACATCAACACATTTTTAGACGACCTTAATGGCATCCATCACAAAATAAAATTTACCATGGAGGTTGAAGCCAACATTCACCTGCCATTCCTTGATGTTCTGATAAATAGGAAGGAAGATGGAACCCTTGGCCATACAGTATATAGAAAAGCAACTCACACCAACAGATAACTTCATGCTAATTCTCATCACCAGCCAGTAAACTACAAGCCGTCGTCAAGACTTTAGTAACCAGATCACAAAGACTAGCTGACCACGATAACATCAAAGAGGAAATGGACAGTTTAAAAACAGCTCTAAGATGAAACCGATTTACAGACCGAAATATACACAGAGCCCTAAAGTCAAAACCGAGACAAACAGACTAAGAGCATGAGACACCAATAACCAAGGCTTATTTACCGTATGTCAAGGGTACCACGGACAGTATTGCAAGAATTCTACGGACACACTATAGATACTATTTTCAATACAGACAGAAAAATAAGCACGGTGTTGAGGACTCCGAAGACGAGGATCCCTTTAGAACAACAGGGAGTGTACGACATTCCATGTGCAGACTGTCATTAAACCTATGTGGGGCAAACTAACAGAAGAATTCAAGTGAGACGTGATGAACACTAGAACGCCATAAGAAAGCAGGAAAAAACATCCATTGCGGAACATGCCACCACGACGTCACACCGAATAGACTTTGAGAGCACCAGAGTACTGGCAAATATAGAACACCCGAAATCAAGACTCGTAAGAGAGGCACTTGAAATAGCGAAGAGGCCTCACAGTCTAAACGCACGCAATGAAGTCCAGAACTTATCGAAATGTTGGAAAATTCTATTAAACACCGTATCGGCCCGGACCCGTCCTATAACAACTCAACCGGAAATAATCAATCAGCAAGCTGAAGGCGTGGCCACTGAGCGCCAAGGGCCAATCACACGCAGCCGTTCACGGTGCCAACCAACTATTTAACAGCGCGCGCACTCCTGAAAATCTTAGTATTCCAGCTGACTCAGCTAGAACCTTATTTACATCAAATTATACAGAACAGCTTTTTCACAATAACATTCGATATACGCTCGTCGTCTTTTCTAACTAACTACTGCGAGGATGGGTCCTCCTTTTGAAATCAGCGTCGAATTCTCTAGTATAATCCAGTGTCAATTTTACAGTTGTCGAGTTATGATCGAGATAAGTTTTTCTCCCGTCCGAACCTTCTAGCTTTTTTTTATATCCCAGCCAGCGATCGTTGTCGTACTGAAATGAAACTGGGTCGGCTTTGGTATATTTCGTAGAAAAATATATATATATATATATATATATATATATATATATATATATATATATATATATATATATAGATTTGGTTTCACTAAATTCACTTTTAAAAAAATATTTATTACAAAAAATTCATATGTTTAAGTTACAAAGACAATATTATAGATATGAAGTTAAATGAAGATAATGAACACTGAGAATTGTTTTCGGTTACATTTATAACGTAAAAATGCTGACGCTATGTCATCAGTTTTCATGTGAACAAAGCGTCTACGTGATTTTTAAGAATTCTAGGAAGTTGTAATATGATACTTGTGTGAAGTTAATTACGGTTCAAGCACCTATGGTAACTTTAACGTGTAAATTGTAAGTTAGTACACTTCTCATATAACAACTCCCCTTATACATGAAAAGTTGATGCTTTACATCAACTTTTTAATAAAAATGAAACATCCGTAAATAGCAGAATATCGCTAGGAATATCAAATGGTAGTATTAACATTACAAAGGTAATTCGAAAATGAAATTAAAATTGTTAGTATAAAATATGTTAGTGTCAATAATAAGTCAAAAATCAAACTTTTATAATATAACAACGATAAATGGTTAGTAAAAAATAAAAAGGGTAATACATAAAATATGGGTAAACATAGAAAAAAATACATTATTATAAATGAAATGTTTATACAGTTGTCTCTGTGATCGGGTTTGGTTTTAATACTGGCCTTAGTTTAGGCAGCATTCTTAGAGACGATGAAGGCGTCGTCGGTTGGTCCGTATTTTCTTGGGCTTTTGGGCGCTCTTCAATTTTCTTTGTGATGATGTTGAAAATCATGATCGCTGAAATGATCATGACGACAGCTATTGTCGTATACGTAAACTAAGAGATGTTCTTGGTTAGGAAAGGCTGATATATAAGACCATCTAGATCTCTGGAGTACTGTTCTAACTTATGGTTCGCAACGTCCAGTTCCTCCGCGTTGATGCTGCTTATGTCGAAGGGTTTCAGTTCGGGAATTTGTACCTTTTCTGGAACTGTATCGCAACAGTTGTAAGGTACCGTAACTGTGTGATAGACTTCGGAAAGGGCTGTTTCTTTTCCAGACTCAGCCTGGACCTTAGTAACACCTACAAAGGCACTACACTCCGATTGAAGTTTTAGAATGGAGTTGCGCACTAGAGTTAAAGTAGTTGAGTTCTTTTGATTGCAACTCACCACAACACGTAAAGGTTCGGAGGTCACGACAAGCCACATATTTTGTTCAAGTTTTTGGACATTGTAACCCTGACTAAAAATTACTGCACTTCTGCAATTGCCCGGCACATTTTGAATACTTTTCAGAAGTTGCACCTCGCACGGTGCGTTAGAGTCTATAGGATAGGCGTATAGGTCGGGACACAATTTTCTTCCGATAGCAAGCGGTTTACACGCGCTCAAGTCCTTGATTGAAATAAACATTAAAGAGTCTTCGTTTTTCGCGAGGTACTTTTGAGTAAAAGACAAAAGGTGATGTAACCCAGTTCTGTCATCGTAAATTGGGATAGGGTATAACCGGAAAAGGGTGTATGGTTGTTCTACTAATGGAATTCTTAAGACAAAAATAAGATCAGAGTTTGTTTGGAAAGCTTCTAACTCGATAATTTCCAAGTATTGTCCAATGCTTGAGTATTTTATTTGCAGTGGAGGATTATTTTTATTTGGTTTTGTGATATTTCTTGCAATGCCGTAATGAGATGTTCGGGCGTTAAGATAGATATATGTATGATTTTAAGACGCGCGAAAGTAATTGAATTTAGCACATCATTTAGGCTATCTTCCAAGTAAAGGTAATTCTCCATTAGTTTCTCGCATAATTCGAGCAACATAAGTTTCGTTTCGATGTAGCCGACTTTATCGTTAATTTTTCCGATTGTGGTTTCTAGTTTTTTCATATTGCTGTTAAAGAGTTTTTCGTCAATTTGAAGTTTTTGGACGGTCTCGTTGAAGTTTTTAATGACAGAGGTAGTTACACTGATTTGGTTTTTGAGTAAATTTTCTATTTGTAATTGACCTTGATTGAGCCTATTTATACTATCAGTAAAGTATTTACCGTCATCCGCGTCTAAGTTTCCGGTAATTGCTTTGAAAAGAGTACCTGCGCCATTAAGTATGCCGCGTTTTGGTCTTTTGGTGTCCATATTTATTTCGATAAATTTGTCCTTAATTGTGGTGGATATTTGGTTTAGAAGATTTATATGAGTTTGTACATCTGAGCGGAAGTAATTCATTGCGAAAGATTTATAGTTAACAGTTTCGAAAAGTGTTTGTAAAAGTCTATTATTTGTCGTGAAAACGTGTTCGAGGGCCGAAATATTTTTGTGGACCAAAAGTGTTCATTTATTGTTAGAAACGGTTATTTGGGCTTCGTTGTGTTAGTATATCCCTAATGTGTTATTTATATGTTCGACTTGATATTGGGCTACTGCTGATCCGAACAGCAGGCACAACCTGAAACAGAAATTAACTTTCTGAGAACGGTTTCATCCTGTCGAAATTTACTTTAGTTTTTTGTTTGGTTTTTGGATTTAGTAATGTCGCGGAATTTTTGTGAATCTCCAGGATTTCGAAAGGATCATTGAATTTATTTTGGAGTTTGTCCTTGATTTGGGATTCCTTGATATAGACATTATCGCCTATTTGATAATTCGGGAGATTTTCGGAATCGGGCTTTCGCTTTGAGCTTTTGAACTTCTGTTCTTTCACGAGCGATTTTATAATAGTGTGTGATACGGTTGTTGAGATCTCGGATGTATTTAGTTATCAATGATTGTTGGTTGTATAGAGTTTCGGGAGTCCTACTCGAAGTATGTCCGTAAACAAGTTCGTAAGGAGTGAATCCGTGAGTTTTGCTTGCGGAGTTGTTGTATGCGATGATTGCATAAGGAAGGATGTTGAAGGGGTGTTCGTCGGGATTTTCTAATGTGTGGATTCTAATCATGTCTAGTAAGGTCGAGTGGAATCGTTCTAATGAACCATTCGACTGGGGATGTCCCACACTAGAATAGGACAGTTTGATATCAAATAGCTTACACAAATCTCTCATCAGAGCGTTGTCGAATTCCCTGCCGTAATCACAGTGTATCCGTAATGGGGTACCGAAGTGTTGGAAATATAGTAGTAAAGTACTAACAACGGTTTTTGCGGCTTTGTCGGTTATGGGGTAGGCCTGAGAGAATTTTGTTAGTTCGTCCCGAATAGTTAAAGCATAGTTTCTTGTCGGGACTTCGAGAATGTCGATGTTGACACGTTCAAAGGGTGTCCGTGGAGTTTCGGTGATGACGAGAGGGCTGTCGAGATTTTTTCGGTAAACTTTTGCCTTCTGGCAAGTCTGACAGTTTTTGATAAAATTGTCAACGTCTTTAGTTAGTCCTTGCCAATTGTATTTTTCCTTTATTCTGCGGATAATTTCATTGATACCTCCATGTATATTATTTTTGCCATTATGGAGTTGGTCGAGAATTATAGGTATTTGATCTTTCTCATCCTTTTGGATGATATTTTGGCAAACTTTCCATTTTAAATCGATTTTGGAAAAGATGAACGAAAGCATTTCCAGAATGGGCAAATCTATGTTATTCTCAACACAGTATATTTCGTTTTCCGTAAACACATCTCTACTATTGTATAAAGATGCGAAAAGAATCTCGTTAACTACTTCGGGGTCAGAAGGGAGAGGGACGATGTCTTTCTGACACTTTTGCTTGCAAAAACGTTTATTCGTGGGGTGTGAAAATCGGCATTTTCCTCAAAAATATCCTCGATGATGTCGTGGTGAAAATCTTTCATGAGAGAACCTTGGGGGAATACAAGAATGTTTTTGTTTTCTCTGTCTAATAGTTGGCAGTTAGAAAATTGAATTTTGTCGTAGTCTATTAGTGAGACGGTCTGGTATCGCTCTACAAAAGTTCTGAACTCCTCAGAAATTTGATGGAAATTAATGGGACTTTTTGTGTCTGGTTCTCGTGAGTCATCGTCAGTCTCGTTTGTTGGGAGTGCTGCAAACGGTGTTAGATGATTGTTAGTCTGAAAGGATACGTATTCATTAAAGTTGTTAACTTTAATGCGAGAGAGAGCATCGGCATTTTTATTTACCTTACCGGGCTTGTAGATTATTTGGTAATCATACTCCTCGAGTTTGAGGCGCCATCTGGCAAGTCTACTTCCAGGGTCTTTGATTGAAAATAACCACGTTAACGGGCGGTGGTCGGTCAGAAGTAAAAACTTACGTCCAAAAATTAGCGGTCTATAGTGCTTAACAGCCCACACTATAGCAAGAAGTTCTCTTTCGATGGTAGAGTACTTAGTCTCAGCCTTGCAAAGGTTCTCGAGGCATAGGCTATGGGCAAATCCTTACCTATAAGACCTTGAGAAAGAACTGCGCCGATAGCAAAAGAACTGGCGTCAGTTGTGAGAATAAATGGTTCCTCGAAGTTAGGGTATATGAGAATTGGGGTAGATGTAAGAGCAATTTTTAATTGTTCAAAAGATTTAACGCATTCTGAGTCAAATTGAAAGGGGACATCTTTTTGAAGTAATTTTGTTAGTGGCTTGGAAATTTTAGCGAAGTTTGGAATGAACCGCCTATAATAGCCAGCTAAACCTAGAAATGATTTAATGTCTTTTTGGTTTTTTGGCTGGGGAAAGTTGAGAATGCAATCAACTTTTGGGGGATTTGGCTTTACGCCTTCAGGAGTTACAAGATGGCCTAGATACGCGACTTCTTTGTGAAGGAACTCGCACTTGTCGGGTTGTATTTGCAGATTGGCTTTTCGTAGTCTTTTGAAAACATCGGTGAGACGGGCTATATGCTCATGAATTGTAGGCTGAACATCTTTCGTTTTGGATTCCGAGAAGAATGTTATCCATAACCCGTTGAAACGTTGATGGAGCATTCTTCAGACCAAAAGGCATCCTAACAAATTCATAGTGACCATTGTCGACTGTAAAAGCAGTTTTGGGAATGTGTTTGGTGTCGATTTAATTTGATGAAATCCAGAAGCTAAGTCGAGAGTGGTGAAATACTGGCATTTGCCGAGTTAGTCGAGTAAGTCTGATATATTTGTAAGAGGGTACTTGTCGTCTATAGTCAGTTCGTTTAGTTTCCGGTAGTCAACGACGACACGCCATTTTTGTGTTCCGGAAGCGTCCAATTTTTTTTGGAACTACCCATACAGGGGATGACCATGGGGAGTTAGAAGGGCGTATGATCCCTTGATCTAGCATTTTTGATATTTGGCTTTTCACCTCTTATTTGTGGATTTGGGGGTATCGATATGATTGTGTGAAAGATGGTTTCGCATTGTTGGTATCTATAGAGTGTTTAATTTCATTCGTAAAGGTCAGTTGGTCGCCTTCTAAATAGAAGATATCGGAGTATTCAAGACAAAGTTCTGAAATGAATTCAGATTCTTCCTCGTTGAGATGTTCTAAACGAAGCTGGTTCATTATCGTCATTTGTCTGTCATTCTCGGTTAGGTTACGTGTTTCGTTTTCAGAGAAGGTGTTTATTGTGAAATTCTGTATTGGTTCTAAATCGAGTTTGTCAAAATTGATGGTTTTGGGAATGGCATTAGCGTTCAAAACGGAAGTTAGGAATTCACCATTTTCATTGATTTTGACTATGGCATTCGGGAGACGAACTTTCTCAATTTGGATTGAAGCGAGAATAGCATCTGTATTCTTGAGGTTACATTTCAATTTACAGATTGCTCAGTTCGAGAGTCCAAGGTAATTGTGTTGACAGGAATATATTTAGTTGAAGATGTAGAATTATTATTACGCATGATAGTATCATCCGTAACTTTGAATAGTGCCAGAGTTTTCAAATTTGTAACGAGTTGTTTCTTATTGAAATCTATGATGCAGTTATAGTGTTCCAGGAAGTCTGAACCTAATAACCCATCAAATTCAATATCAATATTACAAATATACACCTTATGTGGGTCGGAGATGTTAAAAGGCACTAGGGTGGATTCATTAATGAGAATTTTCTCATCTGTGATGCCTAAAATAATAACATTTTCAGGGAACCGTTGTTTAAATCGTTGGCAAGTTTCGGGCTTAAATATTGACAGTCCTGCTCCGGTGTCAATAATGAGTTTGTATGTATTGGAAGAGTCGGTGATGTAGTAAAGGTTTTTCGAATTGACCGAAAGAAGTGGCCTTACAGAAAATTCTGTTCAGCAAAGTTTAGGTTTGGATTGAAATCGTCCAAGTTCATCGTTTGAATTTGTGTTTGAAGGTGTCGGAGATCTCGAGATCGGGAGGTTTTTGTTTCTACCGGGGTAGTCTGAAAATTTTGTCGGGAAGAAAACTTCGCTATCGTAATCTTCATTATATTCTTGGTTACAATTATCATTACAAACATTTTCTCTTGAATGATATTCGAATTTGTCATGTTTTTGTGTATCAGGGTAATAATAGTCTGATATGGTTTTGTATTCAGTTGGTGTTTGAAAGTTCTGTTGCTCATTGTAAGAAAAATCATAGTTATGTTCATACGGATCGAATTGTTCCTTGTTTTCTGTTGTTGTTTGAAAAAACTCGGATTTGGCCTGAAATTACTAGAAGTTGGGGTTGGTCTACTTGTTGAGGGTTGTTGTTGTTAGTGAGAAAACTGAGGCTTATTATTAAAATTTGTAGGTTGATTAGCGGGCTGATTCGCATAATATGGGCGATGGCCCGAGTAATTTGAGTGAGAATTTTGGTTAGTCTGGGATTGTCTCATTCTGATGAGGCATTCGCTACTGAAATGTCCTATTCTTTTGCAAAACGAACATTGTTTTGGGGGTGGACCATTATTCGGTTTACGAGTCTGTTGGGGTGCATTTCGGTTGACTGAGAATTTTTGAGTTTCCAGATTAGACAACTGTAATTCTCTTTTAATACGGGAAATAGCGGTCAAGATATCTCTGGGATCACTGGCTCGCACAATTTGGCCAATTTTCGGCTCTAGACCCGTAAGTAGGCTAGTTAGAGCCATTGACTCAATTAAGTCAATCTGGGCCTGTTTCTCCTTTACAGTTAAATTTTGTTTTGACAGCTGATAACATTTTTGCGTGGTGTGTTTGAAGCCTTGCTGAAAATGTCAATGGAGATTCGTTGGGTAATTGCCTCATTATTTGTAGGTCTTGAATAAGGGCGGAGAGATCCCTTGTATCTCCAAAATAATAATAATAATAGACTTTGAATATCTGCTAAATGGCTGGGGTCACGTGAATTAACTAGTTCAGCCCCTCGTCCACGGAGCTTGTTCTTAATGTGCAGAATTAACAGAACTTGTTGATTATCAGATGCCATATTATATGCGGTATTGCAAGAACAGATAAATGTGTTTCAAAATATTGGGTTCCCATCGTATTCGGGAATAATGGCGAAAATTTCTGAGAGCTTGTAAGGCTCTACATTTTGTGCTACAGCTCTAGTTTCTGGCATTTTGTAATTTTACTCAAGATTGTGCAATATTAGGAAAATACAAAGCTTGGGAAAAGCGAAGTAAATAATTGCGATTGTAATTAAAATGAAGAAAAATATGAGAAATAAATTTTTGTTACTGGTTCTAAAATAAGTATAAGTTAAATAAAGGTATAAACATAAATAAATATTTAGAATCTCTTAAACTATCAAAATAAAATTTTAAAATTCGTTCTTGGGTAAATATTTAGGATGGTTCATTTAAAATAGGAAAAATGATAGAACTGGTTGTTCAACAATTATTAAATATTATAACTTTTTAAACGCTTACGTGATTATTCCTATCATAGGACTTGTTCTATCCGTCACTGAACACTGGTTAGCCGCTGCTTGTTCCCTTGTAGAGCTCGGTAGTTGGTGTCCAAGTAGGTTCTTTGTATCCGCGAAGGTTAGGAAACCACCGTAATTAGTTAGAATGTTTCCTGTTCTAATTACGTCTGGAATATCCTACTGACTGCGCCAATTTAGATTTGGTTTCACTAAATTCACTTTTTATAAAAAATATTTATTACAAAAAATTCATATGTTTAAGTTACAAAGACAATATTATAGGTATGAAGTTAAATGAAGATAATGAACACAGAATTGTTTTCGGTTACATTTATAACGTAAAAATGCTGACGCTGTCATCAGTTTTCATGTGAACAAAGCGTCTACGTGATTTCTAAGAATTCTAGGAAGTTGTAATATGATACTTGTGTGAAGTTAATTACGGTTCAAGCACCTATGGTAACTTTAACGTGTAAATTGTAAGTTAGTACACTTCTCATATAACATATATATATATATATATATATATATATATATATATATATATATATATATTAGATGGTTTCCGGGAATTCATCCGCGTAGTTGATAGTATTTCGATGAAATGTGCACCTTCTTTTTGTACTTTGAGGCCAATAGTAAGTTCAATTGAATACCCAACACAACAGCTAGCCAAATACCTAGCCCAACAACTTCAACCGTTTGCATATGTCAAAAATTCGACACATTTCATCGAAATACTTGGAAAAACGGTTTTACAACCTGAGTGTCTTCTTGTCAGTTTTGACGTAGTGTCCCTTTTCACCAACATCCCTATCGACGAAGCCTTGGATATCATAATAGAAAAATACAAACCACCTCAACCCCTTGTAGATTTAACAAGGCACTGCCTGATGAACACCTATTTTGTTTACGAGAACCAACGATACGAACAAGTGGAAGGAGCTCCAATGGGATCGCCACTTTCACCAGTTATAGCGAACCTTTTTATGGAGAACTTTGAGGAGTTGGCATTAAGAACAGTAACTCTTAAACCCAGTTTATGGTTGCGATATGTGGATGATACTTTTGTGATTTGGCCTCATGGGAGGGAACAGCTCAACACATTTTTTGACCACCTTAATGGCATCCATCACAATATAAAATTCTCCATGGAGGTTGAAGACAATAATCAACTGCCATTCCTTGATGTGATAAATAGGAAGGAAGATGGAACCCTTGGCCATACAGTATATAGGAAAGCAACTCACACCAACAGATACCTTCATGCTAATTCTCATCACCACCCAGCCCAACTACAAGCCGTCGTCAAAACTTTAGTAACCAGATCACAAAGACTAGCTGACCAGGACAACATCAAACAGGAAATGGACAGTTTAAAAACAGCTCTGGGACAAAACGGATTTACAGACCGAAATATTCAAAGAGCCCTAAAGTCAAAACCGAGACGAACAGACGAGGAGCATGAGACACCAATAACCAAGGCTTATTTACCGTATGTCAAGCGGACCACGGACAGTATTGCAAGAATTCTACGGAGACACAATATCGATACTATTTTCAATACGGACAGAAAAATAAGCACGGTGTTGAGGACTCCGAAGACGAGGATCCCTTTAGAACAACAGGGAGTGTACGAGATTCCATGTGCAGACTGTCATAAAACCTATGTGGGGCAAACTAACAGGAGAATTCAAGCTAGATGTGATGAACACCAGAATGCTATAAGGAAGCAGGAAAAAACAACATCCATTGCGGAACACGCCACCACGACGTCACACCGAATAGACTTTGAGAACACCAGAGTACTGGCAAATATAGAACACCCGAAATCAAGACTCGTAAGAGAGGCAATTGAAATAGCGAAGAGGCCTCACAGTCTAAACGCACGCAATGAAACCCAGAACTTATCGAATTGTTGGAAAATTCTATTAAACACCATACTGGCCCGGACCCGTCCAATAACAACTCAACCGGAAATAACAAATCAGCAGGCGGGAGGCGTGCCTACTGAGCGCCCAGGGCCAATCACACGCAGCCGTTCACTGTGCCAACCAATAGGCGCCGAGCCGCGACTATATAACACCGTGCACGCCCCTGAAAATATCAGTATTCGAGTAACTAGAAGCGAAAGCAGAAGGCTACGAGAATTATGCGAACCGACCTGAAGAACGTCGTCATTTTACCATCGATCCCGACAGGGATCAGTTATCAACTACGCGGATGAATTCCCGGAAACCATCTAATACATTTAGTGCCCGCGAAAACGTAATAACAAATATAAATATATATATATATATATATATATATATATATATATATATATAGGGATGTAACGAATATTCGCACTAGCGAATATTCGCGGGTTTTTTAATATTCGCATTCGCGGTTATTCATGCGAATTTTTTGCGAATATGTTTGAGACTGAAAAGCGTAAATATTATGATGTTACTCATTAGGAACATTGCACACTGTATAACTTACTTGGGATTTCAAAAGTTGTTGTACTTGCAATGAGAAATAACAGTTGTATGATGACATAAATGTCAACTACATATATACATTTCTTCTGGAACCCTGACATGTATCTGTAATCAGGCTAAATTGCTAAATAAGATTAAGCAAGTTATGTCAGTTTCATAACATGATATAGGATTTTATGGCTAAATGAATTTCGAGATTTGGAAGTTTCAGGGAAAACTATCTCACAGAGACTCAAAATCAGGAGTCATACTGCATATAACGCCGTTTCCTTGTGATTTCTAGGACAAAGAATTCTTAGGTTAACGAAAACCTGTCAATGAAATTATGCTACAATCTTCTGGAAATTCAATTAGTTGAGGGGACCGCAACTGATAAAGGTTCTCGACAATTGATGCTGTCAGAGTGCTGACTTCATTTTTTAAATCAGTTTTAAAAACAAAATTGCAGATATATCTAAACTTTGACAAACTTTAAAATATGCTGAATTTTGCTTCTTTGGGTAGCGCTGCTAAATCCAGAGACATCATTATATAATTAGTGAACTTGCCCCTTTGTCTAAAAAACGGTTTATTGTGTTTCACGTTTCTTTGTTTTTGGTTGGTAGGAAAATATACAACCTATCGTGTTTGTGGAACGCTCAGACTAGCTGCAGGCCTTTTGTCAGAGATGTAATTGAGCTCTGTGCGGTTCGGGCCGTGAGTTGCGTTAAAGTGACAGGTACGCGCTGAAACTGGGGCCGAAAACAAACCACTGAGCGAACCGACAATATAAAATCGCTACAAAAGCCCTAATTTAGTTTCCAGTAAAGACACAATGAATTCTTTGTATGTGTTTACAAGGGACACAGCCTATAAAACCCCATTAGTTAGATAGATTTAAATAAAAGCACTATAACTGTCGTACTTGCGTTCTTACACTCCTTGGGCACCTGCCTACTTTGCGCCCGCCTGGCAATTGTGATAGGTGAAATTTCTTAACAAAATGTTTTTTTATTATATCGCCTAGCAACAAATTATGGCAGAACTCGCCATGTATCATTCTCTAATTTAAAGTATTGATGCAAATTTTATCGTCATTGCTAGTACCATTTTCCCAGCTGTCAATTTAAATTAGTAGCGATAGCCAACGAAGCGAAATTTGTGTTTAGGCCTAGTTAATTGTGCAAAATAAGAGAAATTAGCTGTCAGGATGTTAAAACATACCTCGTTATAAGTCAATTATTTTTTGACCAATTCTCATTCATTCCATCTCATTTTACTGAGAAATATACAAACTTGCAGAATCTTACTTTTAAACCTATACAAAGGTTAGATTCGTTCGTCACTTTGTTTTTGAAACTGTTTTTTTTTAATATGTAAATGAGTCCATAAATAAGATAAGTTATAACATGACAATAAAATTCCTTTTTTTTTGGCAATCCATATAATTTTAGTTTTTGTTTGACTCCATAAATTTAATTATATATTTTTTCTGTTTAATTTTAATACCTTCTTATAACGTCTCTCATAAATCAAAAAAACTTTTTTGGTTCACTCCAATATGATGACAGCTTAACTGGTGAAAGAGCGTTGAGTGTAAGGGTTTGGTGTTAGGATACAAAATTTTGTGCTTATACATCTGTGAGACAACAAAGATTCCACAATTATTTCAATTTATGTATTAAAAATAGAAGAGGGGCTTTCTATAATGATTACGAAGCACAATTTAGGTTATAATTTTTGATTAAACCAAAGTAAGTAAATTTTGATGTGATATTCGCATTCCTATTCGCGAATATTGAAAGAGAAAATTCGCATTCGTATTCGCGAATTTCGAAAATCGGACATTCGTTACATCCCTTATATATATGTGTGTGTGTCAAAATATTATTTTTTTCTCAGTCCGCAGTGGGTCCTCAAATTTTTTTGCCAAAAAAAATATGTTAATGTGTTCTGTAAAAATAGAGCTTCTTGAAAGTTTGAGCCTTTAAAATATGTTTTTTTCAATTTTTCACAAGCTTATAAAACGTCAAAAACAGGTGTTTCTTAGCTATTTTTGGCTCATATTGATACGCTTCCCAAGAAGAGCCTATTTGATATTTTTTAACGTATGAAAAACAAGGTTTTTCATGATTAATTTAAACAATATTATGTAAAGAAAAAATATTAATAATCTGAGATTCTATAGTGTTCTAACTAGAAGCCTGGTTTTTGATGTTTCTCGCATTTTTTCCAAGATTTTATAGTGTATAAATTTAGGTAAAAATATACGTTTTTTAATATCAATATTTTTTTCAGATACAGTCTTTATAAACCCAAATAAGCTCCAACTGGTCCGATGTGTTTTTTATTTTTTGTTTACATTAACTAGGCCTTCAAACTTACCGTATATTTTGAAAATAATTCTTCCTTTAGGGGATAACGTGAGGTCTTATTCTGACTCATTTAGATATTAATATGTTGTAACAGGTAAACAGGGTATGTATCCAGGATTAATATTGTCTGTTAGTCTCGTTATGCTTATAGACCGTCAGCTGGTGGCAGATTTTGGTCCACCTTATTCTCCCTTGTTCCTCGAAGGGGTTTGAAAATTGGGTTATTGCTCAATACAATGAAGCGACATTTGCCAGGGATCCGGGTGCTGACAATGGAAAAACTCAATTTTCATTTTCCGAAAGCAAGATGTTTTGCTCCAATTTTCCCGCCTCTGCCATATATCTTCTCTGTTGACCAAATAATAACACAGGTCAACATTTGAACTAAGCGGGAACACGGCATGCTGATTACGATGAGAGTGTCGGTTGGCCTTCATCACGTCAGGTTCAAGGACATTTGAAGGTCAAATCGAGAGAGTTATACCAAAAACACACATTGTTTTCAGATTTTTTTGTAGAATTCTCTCGCTTTGACCTTCAAATGACCTCTGGGAAAAAGCGTAAGGTCAAACAAACTATGGATTCGGACTCGAGAGACCTCAAAAACATAAGCATGAATTTTTTCACATTTTTTGGTAGAACTCTCTCGATTTAACCTTCAAATGACCTGTGGGAAAAAGCGCAAGGCCAAACAAACTACGGATTCGGACTCAGAGACCTCAAAAACATTAGCATGAATTTTTTCAGATTTTTAGGTAGATTTGAGCTTCATATGACGTTCAAATGACCTATGAGAAAAAGCGCAATCAAACAAACTAAATTCGGACTTAGAGACCTCAAAAACATAAGCAAGAATTTTTTCAGATTTAATATTGGATATTTGAACTCTTCATTCGATTTGACCTCTTCAAATAGCCCTTGAGTCCCAGTGAGCAATGTGGTGGGGACGCTGACCGAAAAATAGGTCACTACCGACTAAATTTTCCAGACCTAAATTACACTTGACGTCAAACTCAGCTCACCCAGAAAAAACCCTTGATGACGTGCATGCAGCGTGTGTTCCGGCTTAAATCAAATGTTGACCTGTGTAATCCAGCCAAGTATTAAAATACAATAGACATAAGTGTCGCATGTAGTCAGAGGGTTGATATAACATGTGACCCTGTAGGGAAACGTAACAATATCGCCACATTTTATCCTTCTGCCAAGCGGAAGAATAAAAGTTGATATCGAAAGTAGTCCACAAAAAACTGGACCAAGTAAGATTAAGTAACGATTACTGTACTAAATGTTACTTGGCCATTTACAAACCTTATCCCAGTTTTTCTGTGGACTACTTTCGATATCAATTTTTATTCTTCCGCTTGGCAGAAGGGATAAAATTTGGCAATATTGTTCCATTTTCCTACAGGGTCACATGCTTATGTCAACCCTATGACTACATGCGACACTTATGTCTATAGTCTTTTAATACTTGGCTGAATCATAGAATTCATTTGGTCAACAGGGAAGAAACTTGGCAGAGGCGGAAAAATTGGAGCAAAACATCTTATTTTGGGAAAATGAAACTCGTTGTTTTTCCATTGTTCGCCACACGGATCCCCCGCAAATTTCGCTTCATTGCATTCAGCATAACCCCATTTTCAAACCCCTTCGAGGAACAAGCGAGAACAAGGTGGACCAAAATCTGTCACCAGCTGACGGTCTATAAGCATAACGAGACTAACAGACAATATTAATCCTTGCTAAGACCTGGAAACATATGCTGTTTACCTGTAACCGAATTTGAAAACTGTTAGCTTAAGATCTGCTCTACTACACTACAATAGAAAAAATATGAAAATTTGTTGTTTTTATTTTCAAATAAAAATGTAAAATGTACTTATAAATTAATATACTCCTAATAAAGAACCCAGCAGTCTATTATGTTACAAGAAATTTCCTATTTTACCAAAAATGCACTGGATTTTCCGTAAAATATCTGGAGAAGAAAAGTTTCATTTTCTTTTTGCGTTTATACAAAGAGAATTAAAAATGTATTTGTTTTAGATGGATTGTCGACATAAAAAGAAACCGGAAAATAATAATTTTCACGAACACGAAACTATCACAGTTTTTGGTACTTCCATTTTTCATTTAATACCATAACTTTGCTGCCGGGAGTGAATTCCCGGAAACCATCTAATACATATATATATATATATATATATATATATATATATATATATATATATTTGTTTTTAAGTTTTCGCGGGCATTAAATGTTTTAGGTGGTTTCCGGGAATTCATCCGCGTAGTTGATAACTGATCTCTACCGGGATCGATGGTAAAATGACGACGTTTCAGCAGTCACATCTACCCTCTTCAAGTCGGTACGCATAATTCTCGTAGCCTTCTGCTTTCGCTTCTAGTTACTCGAATACTAAGATTTTCAGAAGCGCTCGCGCTGTTATATAGTCGCGGCTCGGCGCCTATTGGTTGGCACCGTGAACGGCTGCGTGTGATTGGCACTTGGCACTCAGTGGGCACGCCCCCCGCCTGCTGATTTGTTATTTCCGGTTGAGTTGTTATTCTACGGTTCCGGACCGGTACGGTCTTTAATAGAATTTTCCAACAATTCGATAAGTTCTGAATTGCGTGCGTTTAGACTGTGAGGCCTCTTCGCTATTTCAATTGCCTCTCTTACGAGTCTTGATTTCGGGTGTTCTATATTTGCCAGTACTCTGGTGTTCTCAAAGTCTATTTGGTGAAACATCGTGGTAGCGTGTTCCGCAATGGATGTTGTTCTTTCCTGCTTCCTTACAGCGTTCTGGTGTTCATTACGTCTAGCTTGAATTCTTCTATTAGTTTGCCCACATAGGTTTTATGACAATCTGCACATGGAATCTCGTACACTCCCTGTTGTTCTAAAGGGATCCTCGTCTTCGGAGTCCTCAACACCGTTCTTATTTTTCTGTCTGTATTGAAAATAGTATCGATATTGTGTCTCCGTAGAATTCTTGCAATACTGTCCGTGGTCCCTTTACAGACGGTAAATACGCCTTGGTTATTAGCGTCTCATGCTCCTCGTCAGTTTGTCTCGGTTTTGACTTTAGGGCTCTTTGTATATTTCGGTCTGTAAATGGAAACTAGCGGAGATAGAGCAATGGCTAAATTGGGAATGATTTGCAGTTTTACTGACCCAATTTAATGACACTTTCGGATTTTTGTAAAAAGTCATGGCTTACTAGATATTTTGAAAAAACGAAATTCTGTCGATTTAGTCAAATCCCTCTAGCTCCTTTGTTTTTGATTTTATAAAAAAAGTGTAAATATCAAAATTGAAGGGAATTGTATCCCGAATATGACTGTGATGTCTTCGTTTGCGTGACAGCTCTCGGTTTCGAGATATGACACAAACTTATCTTTTTTTGAATGGAAACTATAGTTGGCTATGACCTCAAAACAACGGACATTTTTAGAGCTTTTCAACGATATTAATACTCGATATAGTTATTCATAAAAATAACGGAGTTATGGATGCTTTTCTCTCTTATTTTCACTTTTAACGTTGGTAGCCATGAAAAGATTGTTTTCACTTTGACGTTTCCTCATTTGAGAGTAATTCCATTAGTAGTGCTGAACTGACAGTCGATATTGACAAGTTTTCGTGATAAAATGGAATATTCTAACGAAGAAAAACGATATGGTAGAATGTTATATCATATGCCATACAAATTCAGTTCGTGCAGCTGAGGAATACTTTCATAGATATTTTAAACGTCGTCAACCTGCTCTATGTACATTTAAGAGGCTTTACGATAGTTTACGCAGATATGGATCTTTTATTAAACCACCAAAGGAACGTAATCAAATTAACGAAGCAGCACAAATAAATGTTTTGGCAATGGTAAATCAAAATCCATCTACATCAACTCGTGAGATTGCGGCAGAAGCTGGCACATCTCAACGAAATGTAGTTAAGGTACTGAAAGCGCACAAAAATCACCCGTACAAACTTTCAGTTTCTCAAACTTTGCATGCTAGTGACGAACATCGACGTATTTTGTTTTGTACATGGTTTAGAGACATGTGCCTTGACAATCCACAGTTTCCATTAAAGGTGTTATGGTCAGATGAAACTAGATTTACTAACTGCGGTATGTTCAATAGACACAATGAGCATATCTGGGCTAAAGAAAACCCTTTCCATGTAGAACAAAGACGACCCCAGATAAAATTTGGTTTTAATGTTTGGTGTGGTATCATAGGGTCTACTATTCTGGGGCCTTCTATCTATGACGAATTACTTATTGGAGAGAGCTACTTGCATTTCTTGCAATACACTTTTCAATACATGTTGCACAATTTGAATTTGAGAACTCGTTTAGAAATTGAGTGGTTCCAACATGATGGAGCACCTGCTCATAACTCGTTATTAGTAAGACAACACTTAGATAATATCTATCCAAACTCTTGGATAGGAAGAAATGGCCCACGCGAATAGCCACCCCGGTCTCCCGATTTGGCAGTTAGAGACTTCTATTTATGGGGTGCGCTAAAAAACAAAGTATACACAAGAAAGTATGAGACAGCTGGTAACCTAAGGGAGGTGGTATTAAAAGCAATTGAAGAAATTGATAGGAGGTCTGTGAGGAAAGCGGTAATGTCAATCTTAAAAAGATGCAATTTTTGTCCTAATAACAATGGTGGACTTTTCGAACATAAATTGTAACCATTATTATGTACTTTACTTACTTATTTAGTTTTTTCATTATATCTGATATACCTAATAAAAAAATCGTTTAATGTTTTTTGGAATAGTTATTAATAAATCCATCTATTTCATGGCTAACTACGTTAAAAGTGAAAATAAGAGAGAAAAGCATCCATAACTCCGTTATTTTTATGAATAACTATATCGAGTATTATATCGTTTAAAAGCTCTAAAAATGTCAGATTTTTTGAGGTCATAGCCAACTATGGTTTCAATTCAAAAAAAGATGTTTGTGTCATATCTCGAAAACGAGAGCTGTCACGCCAACGAGGACATGACAATCATATTCGGAATACAAAAACAAAGGAGCTAGAGGGATTTGACTAAATCGACAGAATTTCGTTTTTTTCAAAATATTGTTATAAGTCCGTGGGTTCAATTCAAAATTATCAAATTAATATTCACTTTCACTTTTCTAGAACGTTATTTACATTTAAACAGCTGATTCAAATACAATAACAATCCCATATACGCTAGTCGTCGCGGTATAACTGCCTGGCGATCGTGGCGTGCTTCTTTGATAACACCAGCGTCGAATTCTCCAGTAAAAATCATCATCACTCCTTCCGCTGCCGAGTCTTCGAGAATCGTATTTTTTATCTTAAAGCGTTTGTTGTCGTACTGAAATGACACAGGGTCGGCTTTGGGTAAATTTCGTAACACTGCTCCCCCTTTAATTCTGATCGTCCCGATCAGAAACATCCCCTCCATAGTAGGGAGCGAGTCGATCTAAATGAACCACCTTCAATTTAGCCTTGGGGTTTCGACGGATCCGGTAGACGACGTCATTAAGCCTCTTGACCACCTCGTATGGACCATCCCAGGCGGGTGTAAGCTTTGGGGATTTACCCTTGCTCCGTTGGGGGTTGTACAGTCAGACTTTGTCCCTCTCTTGGAACCCGACTGAATTGGCCTTGAGGTCGTATCGCGTCTTCATCCGGTCACTGGTGGCCAACATCTGCGTTCGGGCTAATTCGTATGTTGCCAGCATGTTATATCGGAGCTGGTCGGCATAATCGTCGATGTCTTATGGAGGTTCTTCGGGGGAGCCAAATGCCAAGTCGCATGGTAATCGCAGCTCCTTTCCGAATAGGACCCTGGCCGGGGTCAGGCCTGTACTATTATGTACAGCAGAGCGATATGACAACAGGAATAGGGGAATATGCTCATCCCAATCACGCTGGTTATTGCTGACGACCTTGGATAGGTGTTGTTCCAAGGTCCTGTTGAATCTTTCCACCATTCCGTCTGACTGTGGGTGTAATGGTGTTGTTCTCGTTTTCCTGATCCCCAACATCGTGCAGACCTTCTGGAATACATTCGATTCGAAGTTACGCCCCTGGTCTGAATGTAATTCAATCGGGACGCCAAACTTGCTGAATAGTTGTTCTACTAGCACCGCCGCTACCGTGGTTGCCTCTTGGTTGGGTATCGCATATGCCTCAGGCCATTTGCTGAAGTAATCCATTGCGACCAGAATGTATTTGTTCCCCCTCTCAGACTCGGGAAACGGACCGACGACATCGATGGCAATTCTCTCAAATGAGACGCCCACATTGTACTGCTGCATTCTGCCCTTGGTCCGGGTCTTCGGGCCCTTACTGGCTGCGGCACCAAGTTCTGACGTCTTCGAGGTAATTCATCCAGTAGTACCGCTGACGAACTTTGTCTAGGGTTTTATTCATGCCCAGGTGGCCTCCGGTAATTCCATCATGTACTTCGGTCAGGATGGCTGGTACCTTTTTCTTCGGAACTACCAGTTGGGAGTTGGTTTCTCGTCCATCAGCGCTTTCCCAAACTCGCTTGAGCATTCCATTGTCTACTCTTAGAGAGTCCCACTGAGCCCATAACGATTTCAGCACGCCGGAGTATCTAGCTACCTCGTCCCATCGTGGCATGGGTGCCCCTCTCATTTTGAGTGACAAGATTGGTTCGATGTCTGGATCAGCCATTTGGTCCTGGATGCACTGTTCCGTTGTCCAGTCTTCATTGGTCTGCACTCGGATCTGCCTGATGGAGATACCCTCTCGCTGTTCCATCTTCAGACAATGTCCGCATTCCGCTCTACAGGGTCTTCTGGATAGGGCATCGGCGTTATTGTGCAAACGGCCGGCACGGTGTTCCACCTTGAAGTCGTATTGCTGTAATTTCTCCATCCACCTGGCCAGTTGTCCTTCCGGTGTCTTCATGTCCAGCAGCCATTTGAGTGCGGCATGATCTGTTTGGATTAAGAAATGGCGATCATAGAGGTATTTGTGGAAATGGTCTACAGCCCTTATTATTGCAAGAAGTTCTTTTGTGGTGACGCAATAATTTCTTTCTGGTTTCGAGAATCCACGGCTGTAGTACTCGATCACCCTCTCTTCACCATCTTGCACCTGGGATAGGACGGCCCCCAAACCGGTGTTGCTGGCGTCAT
Organism: Octodonta nipae; assembly: GCA_034190945.1. Classification (NCBI taxonomy): domain Eukaryota; kingdom Metazoa; phylum Arthropoda; class Insecta; order Coleoptera; family Chrysomelidae; genus Octodonta; species Octodonta nipae. The sequence continues at coordinate 110,199,337 of CM067217.1, forward strand.
TGTCTAAGATGAACTTGCCGGACTGTGTAGGAAAGGCTAGGATTCGGCTGGAACATAGTGCTGGCTTCAGTCGCCTGAATGATGTTTCGCAATCCTGATTCTAATGGAAGGTCTCTTTCTCAGTGGTCTGCCGATGTAGAGGGGCGGCGATGGTGGCAAATCCCTCAACAAAACGCCGGTAGTATGAACAGAGGCCCAAGAAGCTTCGGAGTTTATGTTTGTCTCTTGGAACTGGCCAATCACGGATGGCTTCTATCTTGTCTTCATTGGTGCGGATTCCTGACTCGGACACTACGTGGCCCAAAAACTCTACTTCTTTTTGAAACAAGGAGCACTTCTTCGGATTGAGTCTCAGGTTGGCGTTATTAATTCTGGAGAATACTTCGCCCAGGTTCTTCAGATTGTCGTCGAATGTCTGGCCCATGACTAGAATGTCGTCGAGGTATACTAAGCACGTCCTCCATGTTAACCCGCTCAGTACATACTCCATTAGCCTCTCAAATGTAGCGGGTGCATTACATAACCCAAAGGGCATGACCGTGAACTGAAAGAGCCCTTTACTGGTGGAGAACGCTGTCTTCTCTCTGTCGTTTGCGTGTAGACCAACCTGCCAATATCCACTTTTTAGGTCTAGTGTGGAGAACCAACGGGAGCCTGCTAGTGTGGTCAAAGTGTCATCGATTCGGGGTAGTGGATAGCTGTCTTTCTTCGTGACATCATTCAGCTTTCTGTAATCCACCAAATCGGGTGGTTCCATCCTTCTTTTTAACAAACACGACGGGAGCAGACCATGGACTGATGGATGGCTCAATAACTCCACTCTGTAACATGGACTCGATGTTCTCCTCGACTGCCTGTTGTTGCCCCAATGGTAGTTGTCTAGGTGGTATTCTGATGAGTTGAGCCTTTCCGGTATCTATTCGATGCTGTATGATGTTGGTGCGGCCGGTGGTTCCATCTTGACTGTTAAAAATTTGCCAGTGCTTTGTGATAAATTGCTTGGCTTTCTTCTGGTTCTCTGGTGTCAAGTATGTCAAATGGTCAGCAATCTGTTGCAAGAACTCTTTATCGGGCCCTGGCTCCTTCACCGACGTCTGGTACTCTTCTTCGCAATTGATGATGGTCTCTACTGGCTCGAAACAAGCTATCTCTTTACCATTGGCAATTCTGATGTCGTTGGTGGACAAATTCAGGACTCTAATTGGTATATCTCGTCCGGTTTTAACTATAGCCCGTCCAACTAAGTAGTCATGAGCTGAGCGTACGGGCTCCACCATTCCAACGCAGCTCCCAGGATTGCTGTCTAGCTGCCCATGAATAATCTGATCCGTTTGATCGGGAATTGTGGCTGGAAATTTTGCTACAATTTTTATGGAGGTCGATGAGCTGTTAACGGGCCGTGTCAATACAAATTCCTCTTTTAGGAACCGAAGAACATCATATCTCGGGTCGAACATAGATCCATGCTGGCTAATTAGGTCCATACCCAGTATAAAATCGCCCTCAATATTCGCTACCAGGACCCTATGCCGGATCATGTTGTTCCCTGTCTGTGGCACGACATCTGCCGCACCATGTATTGATATGGACTCGCCGGTGGCTCTCCTGAGCTGGATGTTGTTTTTAGCTGGCCGGATCTCCGAAGCCCTCAAGACCCTGGACCTGCTCAAGGACACAGTGGCGCCGGTGTCGATAATTGCTCTGCCATTGATGGTGCCCCTGATGACTAGGCTGTTGCTATCTCGGCAAAATCCCCGGATGGATACTCTCCTGGGGGCTGGTGGAGGGTTAGTCAGCATTCGCCCCCTTATGCTGACTGATTGGAGTTTTCCTGGTTGGTATGGTCGGTTTACTGGCTACCCCTGGTTCTTGATCGTTCCGGTAGCCTTACTCTGTAGTCAGGTTGAAAGTGTCCTGTCCGTCCACAGCGGTAATATGCCCCTCTGGTGCCAGTTCTTTGAGACCGTTCTAATAGCTTGTTCAGACCAGCCAGCAACGCTTGATATGGTGACGCTGGCTCTTCCTGGTTAAAGGAAACTGCTCTTACCCTCGGCTTGGACATGTTCATAACGGCCTCCACTTCTAACGCCCGAAGTAAAGCTTAATTACTTTTCTTGATGCCACTTAGTCTTAGATTTCATTGTACTTCCACATCTCTGATACCGTTTATGAAACTCTGTGCGGCCAGTTGATCTTTGGTTTCCTCTGGCAGGTCTGGATAGGACAAGTGCACTAAACGTCTAACCTCTGCTTCGAATTCTTGAAGGATCTCTCCGGATTTTTGCATTTTTCCACTTAGTTGCACCTGGTATACTTTATTGGCTCAAGAACTGATTGTCATATCTTTTGTCCAGGATGGCGATCATCGACTGGAATGCTTTGGAGGAGTTCTGAAGCCGGACCTCTTAAGGAAATTACAAGAGAGGTCAAATTGCCGTTTATACATGGGCCAAGATGAGCTGCCATCAAATGTGGGTGGTTTGCTGCCGGAACCTTTGGTACTCATGGTGTTCTGGTATTTTCCTCGCTGTAAGTCCTGTTGCATTTTTATAATTCCTGTTTCTACCTTGTCTTGGATGGCACTGATTTTATCTTGTACCTCACTTTGTACTGTTTTGATTTGGTCTTGAACTGTGTTTTGAATTGAACTGATTTCAAATTTTACCTGGCTTTGGATGGAATCGAGGTCATCTACTTTGGTTTCAAGAGAGTCCACGGTATTTTTTATGGTCTTAATGTCATCATTTATCTCTGTTATATGTGACTCAACTATTTGCGTTCTTGATTATTTTTATGTTTTTGTTTGGGCAATATCACCACAATCGAAATAAAACGGCGAATATTGATGAACCAAACTTTTCAAAGTCTATTCTGACTTCGTTGTCAATGGCTGTATATTTATTTAAATTGCAAAATGAAAATTTGATTTATGACATTTAAATTGACATTAGGAAATATGTTGTTTTTAGATATACAGGTAGCACAAAAAAATCTAAAGATCATGTATTATAGTTAAACAGCTTTCAAATTAGAAGAATTTTGAAAGAGTTGTCGTTAAAATTTATTAGTGGCGTTCCTAGGTACGACTTTGTTATAAGATTCGCCAAAAATGCCATCAAAGAATTCTATTATTTCAGTGATCTCATTAACGCCATAAGGGAAAACCTAGGAAAAACCTTATGAACTATCCCGATACTGGGTTGTTCAAATAATTTCTTCCTTAATTGTCGGTAACCAGGTACGATTAAATTCTACAGAAGTAGAAGCGATACAATCTAAGGCAGACTCTTTTATTTTTCGTTTCGTGTTATATTGTTCTTTGTGAAGTATAGTTGAATTGTCAAATTGTATTTTATGGCCTAGGTCCCAAGCATGTTCACAAATTTTCGATTTTTCAAATTGTCGTTTCTTTATGTAATTCTTGTGTTCATTTATTCGTACGTTTAATGGTCTCGATGTTTCTCCAATATAAAATTTATTGCATTCGCAAGGAATCTTGTATATGCAATTTTTTGAGTTCTGGGTTTTGTTGGTTGGTTTTGTTTTCGATATTAGAGATTTCAGTGTATTTCTTGTTTAGAATTTTGTTTTAATATTAAATCTGTTGCCCACTTTTTTCAATCTTTCTGACAGACCCTGTATATATGGTATAGTTGTAACTGTAATGTAGTTGTCCTGAGTAGTAGTAGTGTTAATAAGAGAAATTCTGGGTTGATTCTGAAGGTTTGTTTTCTGTTCAAGTTGAAATTTAAACCTCTTCTGAAAACACCACATTTCTTATAAAATTATTATCACGGTTACAAATATCCATCATCGTTACACAAAATTGCAAACGTTTATCGAAATCGTCTTCGGAAAGTTCTTGAACGAGGCGAATTTTGTATGGATGATATTTTTCTCGCCTTAATATCCTTCCTACTGAACGACGGCTAATTCCATGCATATTGGCGAGGTCGGTAATGGATAAGTGAGGATTTTTTTCCAAAGATATAGCAACATTTTGAGCTGCACCTTCATTACTTGCACTTTTTAACCGTCCACTTTTTGGTAAATTGCTAACTATTCCTCTTGTGTCGTACCTTCGCAAAGTTTTCGTCACTACTGAACGGGATATTTGTGTATTCGGATGAACAATATCACAAACTTCTTAATGCGTCCTTTTCCTCTCCCCACACCCAATCATCATTAATATTTCTATTCTTTCTCTTTCACTTAATTCGGCCATTTTACGATCAAATTAAAACAATACAATCTTTTTACGTTCAAATAAAAAAACTAATAACTTATTTTGACAACTACTGTCACTTCTGCAATGAATTTCATGGACTACTAAACTTGATTAAGATTTAATTTGCGCCTGATTTAAACAAACGCACGTGTATTCGACTATGGAACAAGCAGTGCTGTTGGCTGTGACGGTAAAATGCCACCGATTGGCCAACAGAAATACAAATCCTTACCGAGCGGTTTGTTTATATCGGGCGTAAATGAAATCTGAACCGAGTTTAGCTACCATCGAATTTTTCCTTTCCTTCGTTACTTTTCTGTTAATATCTCAGTAGGTATTGAAGTAAACAATATCAAACCCGATATTTTTGTATTCGCAATAAAATGTTTCAGTAGAAACTAAAATACTATACAGGGTGTTTCACTGCAAATTTTAAAATCGACATTACTTCTGGTAAAACAGGAAGTTCAAAATTGTAAAAAAAATTGGAAACAATTAGGCAATTTGAGTCGCCTTGTATAATTGTAACTCTACTCCACCCTATAGTTCAGCTATACAACTGCTTATGGTCTACGCTATATAACAATTATTTCTGATATTTTTTGAGCCACCTTGTAAAGTAAAATTTCTCTCCACACTATATTTTAATTACCCTTTATATGCAACTTTTTCTAACATTGTGTATTCCATATAGTAGTATGCAACTGTTCATGCCCTATATAACTTTTCGATCCATCCTAATGGATATGCCTGTGGAATCCTTGGCGTGTCACAAATTTTTCAATTATCCTGTATAAGTATAATTTTACTCCACAAAATACTTCAACCACCCTGTATGTTCATCTGCTTAGGGGCCACCAAATATAATATTTTTACACACTTAACTATAACTCTGCTCCACTCACTATCTTATGTACGCAACTGCTTATGGACTACTATATATAATATAAAAAAAGTATAATTTGTATCCATCTTATATCTCAACCACCCGTATATTTAACTTTTTCTAACATTGTTTTAATAAAAACCACTGTATAACTATAATTTTACTTCGATCCACGTTTCAGATATTGCAAATATGTAACAGCTCATGTCCTAACATACAAAAATTTTTTATGCAACTTGTTCTTGTTGTTCTCCTTAACCCTCTATTTCAACTAGCTTCTATATGCAACTACTAATCAGCCAACCTTGTTTGAATCACACTCTATAACTATAACTTTACTACGTCCCATATTTCTGGTACTCCATATATGCAACTGCAATAAAAAAAATATTTTCTACCATTTATTACCCACCTACTATAATTATAATTTTACTCCACCCTATATTTCAACAACCTTGTATATGCAACAACTTATTTGCCACCCAGTATAACATTTTTGGACCACTCTGTATCCTTAAAATCCAACTCCACCTTATATTTCAACCATCCAGTAAATGGAACAGCTTGTAGATCATAACATTTCTTTATAATATTTTTTTAAACCCACCGGTATAGCTGTAATTATACTCCGCTATATAATTCAACCATCCTATATATGGAACTACTTGTGGATATAAAATATTTTTTTTACTATAAACTATAATTCTACTCGATCTCATATTTCAACCACCCTGAATAAACAACTTCTAACATTTTTACAAGCCATTTAATAACTATAATAACTCAAGAACACAATTCAAAGATCCTAACTGCTTACATAACACTTTTTTTTCTAAAAAAATGTTATCCAAACTGTATGAATATTCTACCTTTATTACAACCATTTTGTATATACAACTACTTATGAGCCAAATAAGATATCATTTTGTTATCCAACCTATATAATTTTAATTCTACTCCGACCGTTTATGAACCGCCTGGTACGAGTATATGCAACTATTTAAGGCCCACTCAATATAACTTTTTTTGAACCACCCCGTATAACTTATGCGACTCTCCCTTATTTCAACCACATTGTATATATGCAGCTGCTTATGGTACACCTAATATAACTTTTTTAGATATGATAGGTCTTCTTATATGTAATTGATAACTTGTATACTTTAAATAGTCTTCACCATAGTGTAATTTGTATTACTCATCTGCAAACAGACGCTGGTTGAGTAAAGCTATATTTGCATTATACAATTCTAAAAAAAAATAGCGGTGAAAAGCATTTATTAAAAACAATATTGTTAGTAAAAAGGAATTTTACTCTTTGGCTGATATTTTATTTTCCTTCTTCATTATAATTCTTTACATAGCTGATTTATATAGTGTGCTATAACTATTGGGGCAGTTCAGCAAATCAAGAAGGTGATAAAATAGATCAATTAACATCATGATACAATACTTAGTGAAATGTGTAAGATACAATTGAAGGAAGTTGGTTGAAAATTATAATGCTTTAAAATTCTATTTGCCGGAGTACATCAGCCAAAACCGATCTTTCTAAAATGCTGTTCATGCGATTACAAGGATAATTTTAACCTTTATACCCCCAAACTAACCTAATTTGTATTAAAAACCCTTTTTGTGTATGTTAATATTAACTTTTATTATTTATTTGCAGGACTTTATAGTTGGAATTTAACATATTATTTTAAATCGTATTTAACACCGAAATTTCACCCCATTATAAAATACACAATGTCTGGAATTTCTGGAAAAAAAAAAAATCAAGCCCAACCGTTCCAGAATGTAAAAGTTGTTGTGCGTGTACGGTAAGTAATTTTAATGGACAAAATAATAGCTAAAAGTTAGTTCTATATCCAATATAAGACTTTTGATTCAATATTTATCCGGTATTTGAAGTTTTAAATATCACCATACATTAACTATTAGCATGGCATACAGTAGCAACTGTGACTTTAAATTAAACGGCTGTTGAAGAATCTATGCTGTATAACTTCTACAACAACAGTACAACTTTGGTAATTTTCTGAAGGGTTAGATAACCTGAAATTTCAAGTATGTGTACCTAAGGATAGTTCCAAGAATACACAAAATCTAAACACCTCTACCTATAACTAATAAAAGAAGTGAGATTTTCAAGTGATTAATCTACATTTGCTCAACCATGTTCATGTATATTTTTGATTGAAACAATTATTTATCATCAGTTTATCGCTTTATATCATTACTAGCCGTTACCTGCGGTTTCACCCGCGTACGGAATGTACAAGTCTTCGCAGAAAGAAATAACTTATGATTCATATGGGTTATCCTATATAACAATTTTTCCACATTTTTTAAATACCTTAATTTTTAACTATAAATCCACCAATCCCAAATATATTTCACCCAACTGCAAGTGCTTATAATAATTTTATTCGATATTTTTTTAATCACCTTGCATAACTGAAGCTTTACTTCACCCTATAGTGCAATCATCCTGTACATGCGGCTGTTTGTTTTTCACTCAATATAACTTTTTTTAAAACCTGCTTATAACTATATCCACTTATATCTCAGCTGTGCAACTGCTTATGGTCTACGCTAAATAACAATTATTTCTGATATTTTTTGAGCCACCTGGTAAAGTACAATTAATCACCCTTTATATGCACATTTTTCTAACGTTGTGTTAATCACACTCTTAAACTGCAATCTTGCTTCGCCCCACGTTTCAGGTATTCCATATAGTAGGATGCATCTGTTCATGCCCTATAAACAATTTTTTTAAACTTTTTGATCCACCCTAATAGAAATGCTACCCCTTGGTGAGTCACACTCTAATCCACTCACTATCTTATCTACGCAACTGCGTATATAACCAATTTTAACCACCCTGGAAAGTGTAATTTGTCTCGACCTTTTATTTCAACCACCCGTATATGCAACTTTTTCTAACATTGTTTTCATCACACAACTCATGTTCTATCCTACAATTTTTTTTTATCTAACCTGTTTAACTATAATTCTACTCCACCCTCTATTTCAACTACCGTGTATGTGCAACTACTCATCGGCCACCCAGTATAACACTTTTTGTACCTCCCTGTATAACTATAAATTCATCAATGCCCAATATATTTCACCAAAACTGCAACTACTTATGGGGCACCCTATATTTTGTTCAACATTTTTTTGAATCACCTTGTATGTATTACAACTACCCTGTATACGCTGCTGCTTATTAGTCAATCAATATAACATTTTTTAAATACTTAACTATAACAGTTCTCCACCCTATATTTCAACTGTCCTATATGTGCAACTGATTATGAGCCACTCTATTTCACAATTTTTCCTCATATTTTTTAACCACATTATAAAGTATAATTTCTCTCCACACATTTAAAGCACTCATTTGCAAGCTTTTTTAACCTGAATCACACTGTGTAACTATAACTTTAGTGCGTCCTATATTTCAGGTAGTCCTTATATATAACTATTATATAACAACATTTTTCTACCATTTATTTTACCTATATAATTATAATTTTACTCCACCCTATATTTCAACAACCTTGGAATATGCAACTATTTATTTGCCACCCAATATAACATATTTGTACCACTATCTATCCTTAAAATTGTACTCCATGCTATATTTTAACCATCCGGTAAATGGAACAGCTTGCAGTTTATAACATTTCTTTATAATATTTTTTAAACCCACCTGTATAGCTGTAATTATACTCTCTCTCTACACTTGTGAATAGAAAATATTTTTTTTACTACTCTATAAACTATAATGCTACTCGATCTCATACTTCAACCACCCTGTATAAACAACTTCTAACATTTTAAAAGCCATTTAATAAGTATAATAACTCAAGAACATAATGCAAAGATCCTAACTGCTTACTTAAACACTCTTTTTTTTCTACAAAAAAATTATCCACCCTGTATAAATATTCTACCCTTATTTCAACCATATTGTATATTCTACTACTTATGAGCCAAACAATATATCATTTTGTTATCCACCCTATGTAAAAATAATTCTACTCCGCTCGTTTATGAACCCCCTGGTATATGCAACTATTTATGGCCCACTCTATATAACTTTTTTGAACCACCCCGTATAACTAATTCCACTCCCCCTTATTTCAACCACACTGCATATATGCAGCTGCTTATGGTACACCTAATATAACTTTTTTTACATTTTTTAAATCCATGTCATTCTACTCCGCACTAAGTTTCCTATATATAGAACACCCTGTGAAATTACTGTTGATATATCAGTTGATTTTTTTTTAATCGAAACATGTTATATTGGCATATTCCGAATTTTGAATAAAAGCTAAGCTGATTCAAGTATGTAATGTCTGCTGCATGCTCTGAAACCAATAGAGTAATTGTGTCATCCAACATGGTAGAAGTTTTTTCGCCATATTTACCGTTTTCGTCAATCCTGAATATACTTCACCCAAACTGCAAGTACTTATGGGCCACCCTATATAACAATTTTATTCGCCATTTTTTTAATCACTTTGAATAACTGTAACTCTACTGCATCCTATATTGCAACCATCCTGTATATGCTGCTGTTTATTTGTCACCCAATATAACTTTTTGAACACCTGACTATAACTCTTCTCTACCCTAACGGCTTATGGTCTACGCTATTTAACAATTATTTCTCATATTTTTTGAACCACGTTTTAAAGTAAAATTTCTCTTTACTCTATATTTTAATCAACCTTTATATGCAGCTTTTTCTAACATTGTGTTACTCACTCTAAAACTATAATCTTGCTTCTGCCCATATTTCAAATATTCCATATTAGAATACAACTGTTTATTGTCTACCTTATGTAACAATTTTTGTTAACTTTTTTTATCCATCCTAATGGAAATACACCAAACTTATATTTAAATCCTCACCCAAACTGCAACTGCTTATTGGCCACCCTATATAAGAATTTTATTCAACATTTTTTTAACCGCTTTGCATAACTAACCCTACTTCCATCTATATTAAAACTATCCTGTATACACCGCTGCCAATTACAACTTATTTTTTAACCACCCTGTATAAGCATATTTTTACTCTACAAAATATTTCAATCACCCTGTATGTGCATCTGCTTAGGGGCCACCAAATATAAAATTTTTAAACACTTAACTATATCTCTGGTCCACTCACTATCTTATATATGCAAATGCTTATGGACTACGCTATGTAACCATTTTTGAACAACACTTGAAAGTATAATTTGTCTCCACCTTTCATTTCAACCACACCTTATATGCAGCTTTTTCTAACATTGTTTTAAACACACTGTATGAACTATAATTTTACTTCGATCCATGTATCAGATATTGCATATTTGCAACAGCTCATGTTTTATACTATAAAAAATATTATCCAACCTGTTTAACTATAAATCTACTCCTCCCTCTATTTCAACCACTTTGTATTTCAGCTACTTATCGGCCACCCAGTATAACATTTTATGTACCACCCTGTATAACTATAAATCCATCAATGCCAAATATTTTTCACCAAAACCGCAACTGCTTATTGGGCACGGAATATAACAATTTTGTTCAACATGTTTTTGAATCACCTTGTATGTATTACAACTACCCTGTATACGCTACTGCTTATTGGTCAACCAATATAACGTTATTTAAATAATTATCATAACACTTCTTCACCCTATATTTCAACTATCCTATCTTTGCAACTTATTATGAACTACGCTATTTCACAATTTTTCCTCATATTTTTTCAAGACATATTAAAGAATAATTTCTCTCCACACTTCATTTAAACCACCCTTCATTTACAACTTTTTCTTACCTTGTTTGCATGGCACTGTATAACTATAACTTTACTGCGCACCATATTTCAGGGACTCCATATATGCAACTGCTATATAACAAATTTTTTCTAGGATTTTTTGCCAACCCTGTATAACTACACCACCCTATATTTCAACAACCTTTTATATGCAACTACTTATTTGCCACTAAATATAACATTGTTATACCACCCTGTGTCCTTAAAATCCTACCCCACCTTATATTTCAACCATCCGGTAAATAGAACAGCTTGTAGATCATAACATTACTATATAGTATTTTTAAACCCACCTGTATAGCTGTACTTGTACTCCGCTACATATTTCAACCATCCAATATATGGTACTACTTGTGGATATAAAACAAGTTTTTCACCTCAACATAAACTATAATTCCACTCCATCTTATATTTCAAACACCCTGTATAAACAACTGCTTCCAACATTTCTTCAACCCATTTCATAACTATAGTATCTTATGAACATAATGCAAAGATCCTAACTGCTTACCTAACACATTTTTTTAAAGATTTTTTATTCACTGTGTAAATATTCTACCCTTTTTCAACCACTTGGTATATGGAACTGTTTATGGTCCACTCAATATAACTTTTTGGACCACCCCGTATAACTAATTCCACTACCTCTTATTTCCACCACATTGTATATATTCCGCTGCTTATATGACACCAAATATAACTTTTTTTAGATTTTTTAAATCCATGTAATTCTACTCCGCTCTAAGTTTCCTATATACAGAACACCCTGTAAAATTACGCTTGATATATGTTCATTTTTGTTAAATCGAAACATGCTACATTTGCACATTCCGAATTTTGAATAAAAGCTAAGCTGATGCCAGTATCTAATAGTTTGTGCGTGCGGTGGAACCAATTGAGTAATTGTATTACCCAACATGGCACAAGTTTTTTCGCTATATCCCCCGTATCTGTCAACTTAGGGAGATAAAATTTCTACCAGATTTTAAGCTTTGCAACAAAAAAGATTCAGCAACAAAAAAAGATTCAGCAACAAAAAAAGATTCAGCAAAATCAGTTCAGTAGTTCTTATGTGATGCCCGAACAAACAAACAAACAAACAAACTTACAATTTTATAATAGTATAGATACTTTCAATTTACAATTTCATGGATTTACTTCAGTCAGATAAAGTATGTTTTGTGAAATGAAATATATTTTTGCAGTTTTTAATGTTGGCAATTATTTTATTCCATGTAACTGTAACAACCCATTTACTCCCATAGAGACGTTTTCGCAACAGCATTAAACATATATTAAAATCTTAATGTATAGGGTTGAAAGAGATCTGGTATCAAATAGGAATTTATACATAAAGGTTTATGAGGTGGTATTCCGGCATTAAAATTCGAGAGTGACGACGTACACTGACATATTTTTATAACATTTAAATTTAAACTGGTAAAAGAAAGAATCCTTTTCGAAATTAATCATCGTACAAAAACCATCTATCTACCCGAGTAAACAAAGGCGACAAAAAAGTATTTCCTAAACGTACGATTGCTGGTATCAAAACAACCATGCGACGTGACGCACGAAAGTCATCAACTTTTAACAAGTAAATATTTGTGTGATTTTGTTGTCAATTTCTGTGAAAATAAAGACGATTATTTTCTGGAATAAATCTGGTTGATTTGAATCCAAAGTGAAAATCGCAAAAGTGGTGATCGGGAGTGAGATTCGTAAATCCATTTGACCAGAAATATGTTTCTGAGAGTGAGTTGGAAGAAATTTTCGAAAGGGTTACCTATAAATTTGATCAAGAATTAAAATACTGGAGGAACGAACAAGAGGAAGACCCAGAATCGAAAAGAAATTCAACAAAGGATAGTAGCAACTTTTGATGATAAACTTAAAATTGAGTTAGAAAATCTTGTAACTACTATGAATGATAAACAACAAACTCTGATTTTCACTATGAAAAATAAACAGTAGAATTTAATAGAAGGATTATTTTCCAAATTGAAATTACAAAGGCAAGATGACTTCAACGTCAACAGAAAGAAAGAAGACAAAGAGGCAAGATGGACTAAATTTTCAAAAGGGACATTTTGAACAACTAATGCTCTTAGTAACACAAAGTCATGAAATAGTTACCCAGAGAATACAGCTTGAGATATCAAATATAAAGGCAATAAATGATGAAATTGAAATTAACAGTTCAGTGGATACTCTTGAAAAAAATTTATATATGACATCAATTCAATTCAAAACAAAGTACAATGTGAACTTAACACTATCCAAAATCAAGTGGACGCTATAATAAAAAACATTCAAAAAAACTTGTAAAGAGGAAGATATCAGAACACTGTAAGTACCAAATCCTTTACAAAACCACATTTGATGGTAGTTCATCTTGCCCTATGTAAAAACGACAATTTGACAATGGACCACAGCTAGTAGATGGGATAATGAAGAAAAGTCTATACATAGCATACCCATAGATGAACAAGGTAACTTCAATAAAATTGCAGTCCTCGATAGAATATATGAGTCAATCACTGAGTCAAGTATACTAAATGTACCTAAGTGGAGAAACACAAAAAAAACTGGTGAAAGTCTACAATAATTCGAACCAGACATTATTCGTTTAACACAGTAGGCGTACCCAGACCTACCACAGGACGTTAAAGATCAGTTGGCTACAGAGTTTTATAAATGGTATTTGAGATGTCCAAGTCCAATGAAATCTGAAAGCTAGTGTTATAAAGAATATTCATAAAGCTCTGCGACGTGCTTTGAAAGTAGAAGCTATTCTGAACATGTCCAAATCAAAAATTCCGTCAGTCAGGAAGAAAAGTCGCCAGTTCAAGATGGTGTCCGGAATAAACAACCAGTACACTCCAGTAAAGAGTTTATAAAATAGTTGGCCGATCATTTGACGCACCTTACCGAAGGCCAAGCAATGTATCTCAAATCACTGGCAAATTTTCACTAATCCGACCTTCAAACATCATCCAGTACAGAATAGATACAGGAAAGGCTTAACCCACAAGAAAACTCCCAGGCGACTGCCATTGGGGCAGCAACAGGCATAGGAGAAAAATATCTTTTCCATGTTACAAAACGTAGTTTTGAACCATCCATCAACCCATTGTTTGCTCCCGTCGTTTTAGTGAAAAAGAAGAATGGAAGCAACCGATTTTGCAAGTATTATAAGAAATTGAACAACGTGACGAAGAACGTAGCTATCCAGTCCCCCGATTTGATGACACTTGCCACCCTAGTAGGGTCCCGAAGGTTCTACACACTAGACCTAAAGAGTGGATATTGTCAGGTTGGACTTCACGAAAGCGACCGAAAAAATACGTTTTCTACCAGTAAATTCACGGACATCCTATTTGGGTTATGTAACGCGCCCGCTACGTTCGAGAGATTAATGGAGTATGGACTGAGCGGCCTGACATGGAGGGCATGCCTGGTATATCTCGACCACATTTTGATCATGGGCCACATTCGATGACCATCTGTAGAACCTCGGCGAAGTCCTTACTGGAATTAAGAACCTGAGACTCAACCCTAAGAAGTATCACATGTTCCAAAAAGAGTTTGAGTTTTTGGCTCATGTCGTTTCTGAGTTAGGAATCCGGACTAACGAGGACAAGATAGAAGCTGTTCGTGATTGACCGGTCTCGAGAGACAAACATAAACTACGAAGCTTTTGGGCTTCTTTTCGTACTACAGACGATTCTTTGAAGGATTTGCCGCACCTCTACATCGGCAAACCTTCCGTTGGAATCAGGATTGTGAAACAGCATTTAGGCGACTGAAAGTGGTATTATGTTCCAGTCCAATCCGAGCGTACCCTACACAGTACGGCAAATTCGTCTTAGACACCGACGCCAGCAATACCAGGTGCAATATGGTAAAGAGCGGGTGATCGAGTACTAAAGCCGTGGAATCTCGAATTTCTGGGTCACCAGAGAGAAAAAAACACTCGCAATAATCGTTAGAAATTACAGCAATAAAACCCTATCGAGCAGATTCTGGACATTGTCAGAAGATGGACCAGTGTGAAGGTATGCCCATTCGGCAGATTCGATTGTAAGTAACTGAAGACTGGACAAAGGAACAATGTATCCAGGATCAAATGGCCGACCCAGACATTGAACCTTTCCTTTCAACCAAGAAGGGCACACAGACCACGATGGGATGAGGTTGCTAGCTACTCGGGCGTCGTGAAAACATTGTGGGCCCAATTGGACTCCTTAAATGTAGAGAATGGAATCTCGAAGAGAGTTTGGGAAAGCAATGCTGGCAGAGAAACCAAGTTCCAACTGGTAGTCCCAAAGAAAAAGGAACCAGCAAAAACATAATGGAATTACCGGAAGTCATCTAGGCATGAATAAAATTCGCCAACAGTACTACTGGGTAAATTACTTCGAAGAGTCAGAGCTGGGTGCCGGAAATGTGACACCTGTGCAACCAGTAAGGGCCCGAAGACCCGCACCAAGGGCGGAATGCTGCAATACAATGTGGGCGTCCCATTTGCGGGAATTATCATTGTTGTCGCCGGTCCATTATACGAGTCCAGGAGGAATAACAGGTAAATTCTGGTCGAAGTAGATTACTTTAGCAAGTAGCCTGAGGCATACGCCATACCCAATCAGAAAGCGGGTGTTTCGTTGGAGTTACATTCGGACCAACAGCTGAAATTAACGTATTCCTGAAGGTATGTGCGATGTTAGGCATCAAAAAGATGAGAACAACGTCGTATGCGTCCACAATCGGACAACATCGATCCAAGGTCGTCAGCAACAACCAGCTTGATTGGGATAAGCATATTTTGTGTTATATTTACTGTAGTACTAATAAAAATAAGATATAAAATAGATAATATTAACGCAAAAATAAAGAAAATAACACCAAAACTTATTTTTTTCACTCAACGCTGTTTCAACAGCAAAACTGTCTTCATCATGAAATAAATCAAAACTCAAACTTTAGTTCATTCGTGGGGTCAACACATCAGTTTGTCAGTTTTATAGGTTGACAGTTTGGTAGGTTCAAATACACAGGAAGACTTGCTTTTTTGTTCGATAAATGTTATTTTTTAATTAAAATGTATATATTGAAAAACATTTAATTATAACATGAAAATTTCACTGGATGCAGTAGTGAAAATTAGCATATCTTTTCAATTATTTATATAAATAACAGCTTTCACAGTTATTGGAACCACCTTCAATAAATAATAAAATTTCTGCACACCCTATATAGGGTATCATATAGTTCAAATAGAATTCTCAGTTTATTTTGCAATTTGTGATGATTCACATATTAAGCCCGAAACATTTCATCCCAATCTTGCAATTTTGGGTTCATTTATTTACTTTTTCAGGCCTTTAAATAAACAAGAGAATGAACAAAATGTAAAGAATGTTATAAAAATTCATACGCATAGGGAACTTTTCCTTAAAGAGAAGAAATATTCATTTGACAGGATTTTTAAACCAACTTCTTCACAAATTGAGGTTTATTCAAATGTCGTGGCTCCTTTGATTCAGGATGTGGTGGCTGGATATAATTGTACAGTTTTCGCCTATGGACAAACTGGTAGTGGAAAGACATTTACTATGACTGGCAATAAATGTAACATTTCAAGTAACTGGAAAGAAGTAAGAAGTTACTCCGTTTTTTATTTTTTTTTCCTTTGTTGTGCATTGCGTGCATTTTAATAAAGTGTAATTTCGAGAAGATTGTTGAGGAGGTCTTGAATTATTTTGCCTGTTCATGAGTTTTCTCTCCTCAAATTAATAGTGTGTCTGAACTTTACACTAGTAGAGATGTTGCATAGTCTGCAATAAAAACGCTAACATTACTGTTTATCAAAGTTTCTAGAGAAAATAAATTGTACATGTAATGGAATATTTTCAGGATGATGAGGCTGGCATAATTCCCAGAGCAGCCTTCCATATTTTTGAAGAAATTAACAAGTTAGTTAGGGTAGAGACAATGGTTAAGGTCTCATACATTGAACTCTACAATGAAGAAATTAGGGATCTTCTGAGTGAAGATGATGGAACTCTTAAGTAAGAAAAAACCTTCTAAGTTGTTTTTTAATAAATAACTATTTTTTTTTCAGTTTGTACAGTGATACTAAAGGTGCGCTTTTCATACAAGGATTACAAGAAATACCGGTTTATGATAGCGAGGATATTTGCAAATTACTCCAAAGAGGAATAGTTAAAAAACAAATTGCACCTACCTTAATGAACCACCAAAGTTCAAGATCTCATACAGTGTTCACCATATCTTTAAATATAAATGAAACTACAGTTGGAGGTAAATAAACAGTGGATCTTGTCCTTAATATATATTTTTATAAATACAGGTTATTATATTTATTAGGTGATGATATTTTGAAATCCGGAAAAATCAATTTGGTAGATCTGGCAGGCAGTGAAAATATTGCACGCTCTGGGTGTAAAGATTTGAGGGCTATGGAGTTGGCAAATATCAATAGATCCCTTTTAACCTTGGGTAGAGTAATTCATGCTCTTGCCGATAAAATGCAAAAACATATACCTTATAGGTAAGGAAATGATTGAAATCTAATTTCAAATTTATCGTTATTGTCATATGATTTTATGCTCATTAGTAAATTAATAATTTTTTCAGGCAAAGTTATAATTATTTATATAATTTTGATAGCAATGACAAAATAGTCGTAGTGTTGGGAATGGCAGCTACATTTTAACTCTTTAAAAAATATTAAGTGAGAAAATGTCAGAATTCAGTCATTTGCAGTTTCATCAAGTCTAACGCTGTTATTAACCGAATGCGATGTGTCTATATTATCTACCAATTAGTGCTAACAATAGTTAATCCATACGCCCATTGAACTGATAATTTAATAAATGACCCAAAGAATTGAGTTTATCCTGAGTGACCAAATGTTTAATTGTAATCATTTACTCTTTATATTCCAAATTTTCTTCATTATATTAGTAGTGCCTTAATTTTAGTACATAAACTGATTTATTGTTATTCATTTTATAGCTTCTAAATTCATGACTAATCATCTCCAAACGTCCGTTCCTAGATAGCCCCATTCCATTTTCCTTCATGCTTCTGTACCATGGGTGAATTTTTATTCTCAATAAAGTTTAAAGCTTAAAGTTTTGTTTATAATGTTAAGTTGGAGCATGGCCAAATACCATAGAATAATTTGATACACTACTAGATAAACATCAAAAAGAATTAAAAACTAAGCTCTTAAATTCAATTAATACAGTAAACTAAATTGTAAATGAATTTGACATAAATAATATTTTTAAAAAATTAACTAGCGCCACGCTATTAGTCACATTTTATCTCGCGTTTTTTTAACTGCTGTTTTATTTTTTTCATATTTTTAATTTTTTTGTTAATGAAGTAATAACCTTTCATGCAACTACAATGAAAGGGTTCGAAGAAAATCGCCGAAAATTCCAAAATTCTTATCAAAAATTTCATCGAAGTGACATAACGGACATTTCCTCATATCGGTGTTCGAGATCACCACGTACGCATCGTTCTGCCAACGAATTGATCTGTGAAATTTTATTGATTATTTGCGTAGTTTTTCAAGTGATTTATTATACAAATGGAATTAGTATCTAGTGGCTACATGTAAGTCTTTTTCCTCTATATTATCATGGTAAATGACTTTTGTACGACCTGTTCAGGTACTGTAACTCGAGCAAAGCCAGCCGTTTTTTGTGAATTTTGCAAAAAGCAGTTTCACGTTGTTTGTGTTTCAACTACTATCGATATACTGGGTGTCTTAAATGCTATTCCCGGATTGATGTGGAGATGCGTAACTTGTGTAAAAGTCTGTATGTCAATCAATAATGCTGAAATTAACAGAGTGTTGGATTTAAAGGTCGACGAGGCGCTTCGCTCGTTCAGAAATTAATTGTCTTTATTGAAATCGGATATATTGAAAAATAATAAAAATTCTTCGTGTGATGTAGCGCCTGTGAAATACTCAGATGTTGTCAAAAACAAAACTTTCCAGCAGTTATCAAACAACCTAAACGCATGGGTCAGGCTGTGAATCAAACAAAATCCGATTTAATGCTGAATATACTTCCACCTGATAATAATTTGCGTTTATCCAAAGTGAAAAATACGAAAGATGGAGGTGTTCTTATTGGCTGCAAGTCCAAGGAAGATAATGAAAAAGTAAAGAAGCTGGTAGAGGAGAAAATGTCGGATTCCTATGCGGTTAAGGATGTTTCAATCCTAGACTGTGTATTGTGGGGATGACTGGAAATTACTCTGAATCTAAATTACGGGATTTAATTATGAACTGTAACCTGGACATATTTTCCGAATCAAATGATTGTAAAGTGATTAAAATTTTCTGTACCAAAAAAAACTCAGTTAAAAGCTGGTAATTAGTTTGTAGGTTTGGACGCAATTGAATTATCGCGTTGCTTTAATTGTAATGAGTTTCACCACTCTTCCAAATCTTGTGCTAATAAATTAAGCTGTCTCCTCTTTTTGGGGGAGATCATAATGTAAAAACCTGTCAATCACGCATAAGAAAATGTTCTAATTGCGTTAAACTATCTGTAAAACAAAATACGACAATTCTAGACGACCATGCTGCTTGGGATCGGTCTAACTGTACTGCATATAAATCTGCCTTAGCAAAATTTAAAAACGATTTGCTTGGTTATATATAGCAATTCCCTGTGCTGCATGAATCATTCTCGGCTTCAAGTGGATGCAGTTTGAGTGGACAAGTGTCAGAATTAAATAGCTCCAAATCTTTAAGTATTTATTATCAGAACACTAGAGGGCTGCGCTCGAAGACAGTAGATTTTCTTAATGTCGTATCTATGTTTGAGCATCAGGTCATAGCGTTAACCGAAACCTGGCTTAATGACTCTATTCTAGATGAACAATTATTTCCACCTGATTTTTCGGTTTACCGTAGTGACAGGCGTTATCAGGAGTGGAACTGCTCAAGAGGTGGAGGTGTTCTTGTAGCAGTAAACAATCTCTTTGCTTCATCTAATGTCGATATTAAATTTTTTTTTCCTCCTTCGTTGCTGTCTGTGGATCTGGTGTTGGTGAAAATTCTTACCGATGTAAGTTCTATATTTTTACTTAACTTATATATCCCGCCTTCCTTAAGTAATGACTTATATAATAGTCTGTTCGAGTCACTTAACAATCTGGCCTTTTTGCATGGCAACAACTTACTCATTGTAGGTGACTTTAACATTTCTTCTTACGCTGATTCTTTGAGAAATAATACTGATAATATACAGGTCTTACAATTGAATGATTTCCTTCCCATTTTTAACCTTACTCAACAAAACTCTATATTTAACGATTTCGGTAAGATGCTTGACTTAGTTTTGTACAATAACAGTTGTCAGGTAGGTAAGTCTCTAGAAATTTTGGTTACTGGGGATAGACATCATCCGGCATTAAATATTGTTTGTAAATTAAACTTCATTCGCAACTTAAAGAGAAATTTTCCCACATCCTCATGTAACGAATTTACTTTTCGAAAGGCCAACTTTCCTTTACTGTATCAACGTCTTAGTGATATTGATTGGACTTTCCTTGAAGCATTTGACCGTCCTGAGGATGCTTGTTCATATTTCTACGGTGAACTCTACTCTGTATTTGATGCGTATGTTCCTAAGCAGACCAAAATCTTTAAAAGGAAATATCCACCCTGGTTTACTCCCGGTATCATTGAACAATTGCGAATAAAGTCAAAGTTTAAACTCCAATTTAAGCAAAATAATGACCCGTCTGCTCGTGACAGATTTAAACGCTTAAGAGCAATAATAAAATCTGACATTAGTCAGTCCTACAAAAATTATGTGAGATCGGTTGAAGCAAATATGAAGGGGGATCCTAAGAAATTCTGGGCTTTTATAAATAGTAAACAAGGTTGTACTTCGATATCGAATCGAATGTCGGATGTGTGCTTCATAATCCTGCTGATATACTCAACGGTTTTGCCGAATTCTTTGGCCAATCTTTTTCCGTTCGCTCGCAGATGGTCACATTTGATCACGTGATTACTAATGCACAACACCTCACCATATCAGGTTTTCAGGAAGATGAGGTCTTATCTGTACTCAAGCAGGTTAAAAATAAAATGACGATGGGTCCTGATTTCATTCCAGCCTTTATTTTAAAAGATTGTGCAAAATTCTTGCCTCATCATTAACTACCGTACTTAATATTTGCCTTAAATATTCTACTATACCTGCTATTTGGAAAACGTCTAAAATTATTCCAGTTTTTAAAAAGGGAGACAAATTTGACATATGCAACTTTCGTCCAATTTCAATATTGTGTAACTTCAGTAAAGTGTTTGAAACATTAGTTTATAATAGAATGTACTCTCAACTTAGCAATATTATTACGTGTTATCAACATGGATTTATGAAAGGACGCTCAACTATCACAAACCTTGTCAACATGACTCAATTTCTGGCTGAATGTATAGACGATCGGGTACAGTGTGATGTAGTATACACGGACTTTTCGAAGGCATTTGACCGACTCGATCATGGAATTCTATTATCTAAACTAGCTCAGTTTGGTCTATCAAATTCATTGATTAAACTTTTTTCGTCGTATCTGAGTGATAGGAAACAGTCGGTAGGCTTTAATGGGTTTAAGTCGGTCGAATACGTGGCCACTTCAGGTGTCCCCCAGGGCAGTAACTTGGGGCCTCTTTTATTTAATATCTTCATTAATGATATCGTTAATAAGTTAGATGTAAATTGCTTATTATGTGCTGATGACTTGAAGATTTACTATAAAATCAATAGTATCTCCGACTGCGAGAGACTTTCTCAAAATCTGAAACTGGTTGAAATTTGGTGCCAAAATAATAATTTATCTCTCAATACAAGTAAGTGTAAAGTAATGTCGTACACATTAAAGAAACATACTATCGACTTTCAATATAAAATTAATAACTCTATTCTTGAGCGACCGCCCACTTTTACTGACCTGCGTGTTACATTTGACTGTAGGCTTTCCTTTGTTGCTCATATCGATTCCGTTTTCTCTGCTGCCAACAAGATGTACGGCTTTGTTGCCAGTAACTCCCGAGATTTGGTTCAACAAGAGACATTAAAAATGTTATATTTTGCTTTTGTGAGGTCTAAAATTGAGTATGCTGATATAATTTGGAGTCCATTTTACATGATTCAAATACAAAAATTAGAGTTAATTCAAAGACGGTTTTTAAAACTCCTGTCATATAGAATAGATCATGCTTATCCGCGAATTGATATCACAAACACTGAACTTCTTACCCGACATAAAGTAGATAGACTGAGCCATCGGAGAGACAGTCATTCAGTAATTTTTCTGTTTAAACTCATCAACAATAAACTTAACGACTCAATTTTTTTGCAAAACCTAAATATTTTTGTGCCTAGAATCATATCTAGGACAAATCACACGTTTTACCTTTTCACTTCCCGTACTAATATTCTAAAACGTTCTCCACTTTATAAAATGTGTTCGAAGTGTAATGAGGTGAATTACCAGCTTGACATCTTTATTTGTACTATTTCAGCCATAAAGACCTGCTTTTTAGATAACTGAAATAGTCTATTCATCTTATTTATTATATAAGTGTCTGAACTGTCTGTTTTCTCAGTTCTAAGATACAATTTTTACTTTTAGCTTGTGTACATGTTCTGAATTATTCAATATCGTTGATATTTGTTGTAAACTTAGGTTAAAACTGTTATTTTTAATTTACTTAAGTTGCTTTTTGTCCTGTTCTGTAGTTGGGTGGAAACCTGTTTGAACAGTAAATAAATAAATAAATATTTTAATTGCAACGTAATTTGAAAATTTTCTATGTACATCTCAAGCATATAGGTAGTAAAGCATAGTATTTTCGGCCTCCTTAAATTAATGAGTACCAAGCTCGTTTTGTTTGTATACCAGGGGAATACCTATTTAAATGACATTTTGGTTGTCACATTCTCCCGACCTAATAGAAAATTCAGTGACTACACATGTCAAACTCTAAACTGCTATTTGGTGCGTTTATGCACAGGGTGTTTAGTTATAGCAAACAAAATTACAAAGTAAAGTGATAGAAGGAGTTACATTTATATGATGATTGAAATATAGGACGGAGTAGAATGAGAGTAGTCCATAGTATATACAGGATGGTTAGAATATAGGGTGGAGTGGACTTTTGGTGGTATAAAAATGTTGGACAAATATGGAATTCCAATTACATAGGATGATAAAAAACTGTTATTTGATGTAGACGTAAACAAATCATATTCAGGATGGTTGAAATATATGCTGGAGTTGAATTATATTTATACAGTGTGATTAAAAAAATATTTATTTTATAGCCCATAAGAAGTTGCATAAAGTGTGGAGAGGAATTAATGTTACACATGGCGATAATATAAAATGTTAAAAATGAAATAATTTATGAGGTAGCCCACAAGGAGTTATATACGATTGTTGAAATATAGGACGGATTTGACTCCGTAAATATGGGATCTACTCCGTCCTATAATTTACAGAAGGCAGCTAACAAATGTATGCTGGTCCGTGGGCAGTCGTATGTACAGGATGGTTGGTACATAGAGTGGAATGGAATTATCTACAATTATATAGAGTTGTCAAAAAAAGATGAAAAAGGGTTACATGGCGTGGTCCATAAAGTTGAAAATGAAACATTTTTAAAAAAATATAACCGACCTTCCACATACTAAAAAATAACTACCTGAAAAAAAGCTGAAAAGTGAAAATAATTTTTAAAAAAATAAACCGACTTCCACAAAATACAAAATACTCTAGCAAATAAATAACACATTCAATATTGTTAGGTACCTACCCAGGAAGTAAAAAATGTAAACATTAAAAGGTGTCATTCTGTACAAATTAATTACCTACCATTCTAGTATATTTTTGAAGTCGGTGCCAAGCAACAATCAAGTTTGATGAAGTAGTAGATAAGTATGCAATGCAGGATTTTAGATTTGCTTGGGACCGACTCCAAAAATATTCTAGATTGGTAGGTAATTAATTTGAACAATGAGCAACTTTTAATGTTTACATTTTTTACTTCCTGGGTAGGTACCTAACAACATTGCATGAGTTATTTAATTGCTATAGTTGTATTTTGTTATAATTATTTTCAGCTTTTTTGATATAGGTGGAAGTCGGTTATATATATTTTCTAATGTTTTATTTAGACCGAGTTAGACTATTTGTTGAGTAAAGGCTCATTCAAAAAGTTGCTTCTTGTGTCATGACACCTAGAGCCTTGATACTGCTCGGCATTCGACGTCAAACTAGCTGTTCATACAAAGTGGCGAAACATTGTTTGAAAGCAGCTGTTCTAAAGATGGCCAATCTCGAGCCTGCAGTAGACGTTTTAGAACAATTTGTTAATGTTCAACCAAGGCATTTTACAGGTTCGTTCGAACCTGTATTACGTATTGTCAATGTCAAGAATGTTCAGACGACGAAAGTGAATGAGACAATTTGTAATGTGGCGATACTCTCTTGAGATCTCATATTAAAATGTTTTGAACACATACTACTAACATCTCGGTAACATAGCCTCGAAATTGTAAAGGTTTAGATGATGGCACAGTGGGATTTAGTGTTTGGACCTTGTGACATTTAGTTACACGGTTTAATGTCGCCGTCTAAACCAGACTTTAATATTTTCTTTCTCAAGGATGTTATGATCTGAAACATTTCAGTAGAGAATTACATTTGGTGGAATTACTTTTTTTAACACTCGCTTCTAGTTGAAATACACGGCTCAACTATCTATTGCAAAATTTTCATATTTTACCATGTTATCTTACAGAGATTCGAAACTTACAAGGATACTGCAAGATAGTTTGGGTGGTCATACTAAAACCGTTATAATAACAACTGTGAGTCCTGCACATACCTCCCAAGAAGAAACATCAAGCGCATTAGATTATGCAACAAGAGCAAGAGATATTAAGAACACGCCTGTTGTAAATGAAAAAATGACAAAACATGAAATCATTGACGGTAAATATGACTATTTCTATACAAATATTTGTTTCATTTGGTGTCAATTTAACAGGACTTGTAAAAGAAATAGACAGGCTACAACGGGATTTGGATGCAGCTCGTACCGGTACTGGATTCTACGTCCATAAAGATAATTATCAACGATTACTAGATGCCATTATGGCAGTTACAGGTACAGAAATCACTGCTCAAGAACTCGAAAGTAAAAAAGCAGAGAGGATACATGACTTAGGTTTGTTATAATTATTTTACTACTAAAAAGTAAATATTATTCCCCTAATCAGTACCTATAATAAATTTAAAATGAATTTGTGTATATATTTGTCTACCAAGAAAGGGGGTTATTATTTTTTAGAAAACTATCTCTTAATAAAGGTCTGTTAAATTAATTGTGGGTTGCAGTCTTATATATGCACTTGATAAAAAAGTGTAAACCATATAGGTTGATTCAAAAAACATGCGACAACACTCGACTGGATACAAAATTCATGTAAGCATAGGTCCGGAATTGTTTCGCTTTCAAGTTACAGGCTCTGAAACATTTTTAATATACAAAGCTGTTTTGGAGAAAACAGACAAAACGTATTTTCATGAACGTTAAAAGTTAATAAACAGTAAAAAAGTAATTAATAATTAAAGAAATGATCGAAATGCACACCATGTAAACATTATGATTTTATTTAATTCTTGGAAATACTTGGTATAATCGCATTAACAGTCGTTTTTACAATAAATTACCTTCGAAAGGATTGGTATGAGATAAACGAGGTAGCTAACCAACAGGGCCTCCGCGTTTAGCACCGTATGTTTCATCGATATGAGGTCAAACATGGGCTACAAAATGGATAGGTAAGGTCTCCCATGCAAAATAATCATTTCAAGTGATAACGATACAATTTCATTATGAATAATGGCAACACATATGATGATGAAAATTGATAGAGTTCATTGGCTACTCTCAATAAATTTGGATTTTCATAGGTCCAAATGTGTAAATTGTGAAAATGTAATGTAATTTCTATAGTGCGTTCAGTTCCTTCAAAACCACGGGAAAAACTCTTTTCTGGGTACAAAATCTCACCTTATTCTTGTATTTGGGTTTTTTTAACACTATTCATAATATATTCTTCAACTTAATAATTTTGTGGGTCCATAATCAAGGACACCGCCGGAATCCTTTTGTAAATTGGGATTCGGTCAAATTGTTTGAAATCAGGTGGGTTTTGTAGCTTTTGAATAGTCGATTAAAAGTGTCAATGGGCGCAAGCCCTAAAAATTCGCGTTTCATAGGTATAGCTCACTGAAGTTACAATGCTTTAGATTTCACTACCTGCATGGTATAGTGAAAAAAAAAATGTTATGGCAGGTGCAACTGTTGAACTGGCCCAACAAATGTTATTAAAATCACAAACTCCTAATATTCTTCAAGCCAGAGTTGAGGTAGAAAATTTTGTGAGAAGAAATGGTCAATGGAGAAGGTTTTTCTGTTCTTAACCTGAATGACTTACAAGACATAACCGTCGGCATTTATCAGGTCAAGCATGTAAATGAACGGGTCCACTCAAACTCACCCACAAAATGAAATCGATCCAGCTGTTTGAATATTCAAAAAATATATATTCCTACAATCTGATCATAATGCCATTGTGAGTCTAATCTAAACCATCCAAAGTCTCACTACGATGCCACAGACAGACACACAAATCCACACATTTGTATTTGTATATTTATTATTTCAGACATACACACCTTAAACTTATAACATCCTTCTTTTTGCGTCGGGGGTTAATATCCATCGTGATCTCACAGATCATCTCAATATCGTTTTAGCGCTTTCAGTCAGAGATCTCCATATGATATTGGGTAATTTTACAATACTATACAGGTTGTGAAATCTAAAGCATTGTAGCTTCAGCAGACTATAACTTTCAACTGAATTTTTAGGGCTTGATATCCACTAGCACTTTTAATCTACTATTCAAAAGTTAAAAAAACCCACCTGGTATCAAACCGTTTGACCGAAACCAAGTTTGGCTGGTAATAGAGAACCGATTGACCGTATATAACGAAGTATATTTTCTAATATGATCTTAAGCAGAATATTTCTTTGAGGAAATTTTCAATAACAAATTCTGCATATTGGTCAATTCATGTGAAGTATAATTTGTATAACTCATTTATGCTAATTGAAAAATTATTCTTAACTTAGAAAGCATCTACTTTCAATTAGTAATATCAAATTTAAAAACACAGTTTTTCACCCTAACACCAAACCTTAGGATTTACCCCTTGTACTAATTACTTTAGTAATAGTTTAGTGGTAGGTATACATTAGAGAAAATTGTAATTTCGATTTAGTTGGGTTTACTCCTTGAAGATGACAACTTAGAGTTGTTGAATCGGCGTTGAGTGTTTAAAATAAAATAAAAATAAAGGTTTGGTGTTAGGGTGCAAAACTGTGTTTTTACATTTGTGACACACCAAAGGTTCCACAGTTTTTCCATTGTCAAATGTATGTATTTTTTAAAGATATTAATTTTTTATTGTAGCGCAAATGAAGACTGGTCCTGGCAGTATTACAAATTTTATCACATTAATAATAAGTTGAAGGGCAGATAAACTATAGTATAATAAAATAATTGACACTATAGTTCTACTACAGATGTTCTTGTCGCAGTTCTGAGGTTATTAGTGTTACTGTTATTTAGGAGACAATTTACTCAATTTAAAACAATTTTAGTAGTTTATTTCGCAGTTTTATAGGAAAAAATAGCATACCTAATTTAATAAAATGATCATGAATGGTTGTAAAAATATTTATAATATACCGTCTCTTCTAAGAATTTTAAAGCTATTTATCCAGTGTAAACAGACTGAAATATTGAGTATGAGAAGACCAAACACTTCAGAACACTAACATAGTAATTCACTAAACAGAACTTTATTTCCGCCTGCTGAATAGTTTGTCTTATACAGAGTCATTTACGAGCAATGCTCTTATTAATATTCCCATTATGATGATAGAACTTAAAAAGATTAGTTTTATATGCAAACAATAAAAATTTCTCGGAAACCTAAAAAACTTCCCGAAAAGTTTGATAAGAGATCCTTAAATATTTAGGACGTACTAAGTAGTCCCTAATATTTTAAGTGCCCAAGATATGCGTCAACGAATGAACGGTGTAGGTTTAGCAATCGACCCCCTTTGAAAACAGACCGTTAAAAAGTTAATAATAAATTAAATATTGTTAAAGAGTACTTAAGTTAGAAGATAATCCGTGATAAATACTATTCCGTTTTCCGTGGGCTTAACTTTTTGTTTGTGTTTTCCTGAGGACCATTGCTGATGCTCCATATTCAAATTTTTTTCAAAATTTTGAATTTAGTGTTTCTTATACAATGCGGAAGGAGTACATCGAGAATTTATGTATTTTCTGAAATATATTTGCATTTCTTATGTTTTATAATGTACTCTTTTTTATTTCCTCTTTAATTCTGCTAATCTAATAGATAATAATATTTTGATAAAACGTACGATATCAATTAATTGTAACATGATTGTAATCAGTCGAAATAATAGTCTTAAGGATTGATTTTAGTCTGTTATTTTTTTCTTGTAAAGCAGTTGTAGTTTTAATTTGGCATACTATCTCCGTCATATAATAATAATAAAATAAAATTATAATCGTTTTAAATACCGTGTACACAAGAATTGCATTTAATTAATATTATTTTTGATAATTTTTATAATTGTGTATTACATATGATTACAGAGGAACTTATGCGAACAAGAATGCAACAATTTGAAGATACTGTAAAACAATGTAAAAAACACCAAGAAGAACTACAGATAGCACGAGAAACCGTTAAACAGAAAGAGGAGATTTTGGAACAAGAAAAATTTCTAAGTCGGTGGTACGAAACTCAAACCAATGAACGAATTGCCGAATATCAAGTATTGTTTAAAGCAACAAATACGTTACATAATGAAAAAGAAATTTTATTGGCTAAATTAGAAAATGTATTTTCTATTAACGTCAAAAATGAAACTGTTACTAAAACTGCTGTCCAGAAAGCCCTATCTGCTGTGAATTCTATCCACATGAAGGTAGACCAACTTGAATATCAGAATCAAATAAAAATTCAATGCACAGAGAGATGCATTAATGGAAAAACTGGCCTAGAAACACATTTAAAATATTTAGACGATGTTAAAGTTAATTTGCTACAAGCCGATCCGCTAGGGAGTACCTCTGTCCGTGCAACACTGGAAAGTCATTTAGAGAATCAGCAAGAAGTAATTAAGGGGAAATTGGTATTTTTAGAAAATGTTTTATTTAATTATGATGAGCAACGAAAAACTTTGCAACTGAAGATCCCGTGTGTAGCTTTTAAGTGCAAGGAAAAAATTCAAAAGGTAATTATTATATTGCTGTAACTAACGCTCTTGTTTTAGAATATTTTTTGTTTCTTTTATTATAATGGAAAATCACCTTTTCTAAAATCTTGAATTAAATGACTTTTTGTGAGAGCTAAATGGTACATTACTGATGTCCTACTGAATTACTAACTACTGAGAACTGACCACTAAACCACCAGATAGGTCTTAAATTTATTTCACAATAGGAAAAAATCTTTATTTTTCATTTTGCAGCAGTCATTTTTTATAAAAAGTTCTGCTTGTCGAGACAATCAATTTACAATATAAAAAATTGCAATCAGTTGTACAGGGTTTTAATAAATTAGGAAAAATAGAAATGCCTCAATAGAGAAGTACTAATATATATTATTTTTATCAAAAAAGTTTATAAACTAACATAATGTCTGAATATAAATTGTGAAATGAGAATTCGAATATTTAAAATAATTCTACATAGCTATCTTCTACCTTCGCTAACCTAAAAATTTCTCCCAAACGCGTAAACTTTACTTGCCTAGATCTTATAATAAAACACCTAACCTAACCTTTAGACTCATATGTTTAACAAAATGTTTTATTAATAAATGTAAATAAAAAAATTGGAGTGAAATGCTGTTGGGAAAATGTTTATAAATAAGTATCACTTTAGGAACTTATACATATTACCTTAATTATTTATCAAAAGTTACATGAAATATAATTCATTTAAAGTAGAAATAATCTAAAATTTTGACTCGGATAAGGTGTTAATATGTAACAAATTTATAATATTAGATCAGGGTTGAAGCTTTTGAAAATGGTAAAAAGTGAAAAAAAGTAGCATGAAACCCATTGGAAAAGGGAAGAGAATACAACAAAAATGAAAAAAAAATAATTTACGGGCTATCTGAAGTCGGGAAATGGGAGGGGGGGGGGTTTAAGGGAGAATTTCTGACTTCGATAATAAACGCGAACGCAATGCCCAAAACTGTTAACTTTTCCAATCTTCATTTAGAACCCCTTGACCATACACACCCTCTCCTAAATCTAAATACACAGAACTACACTGACTC
Organism: Octodonta nipae; assembly: GCA_034190945.1. NCBI lineage: Eukaryota > Metazoa > Arthropoda > Insecta > Coleoptera > Chrysomelidae > Octodonta > Octodonta nipae. The sequence goes on from CM067217.1 coordinate 110,229,853, forward strand.
TGTAAACTTAGAAACTTTACTATCAGGGAACAAATTCGGACAGAACATCTGAACGACGATGTTTTGTCTTTTACTAATGCTGTCAATCACTCTATTGCGACCAATAATGCCAAGCCCGTTTTCACAAAATCTTAAGCCCATTGTCACAGAATCTTACAGATATTCTCAAGTCCATAAGGAGAAAGTGAAAACCCAAATTGCCAAAATGCTTGATCAAGGCATTATCAGGCACTCTGCTTCTCCTTGGCCCTCTCCCGCATGGGTCGTCCCCAAAAAACTCGATGCTTCTGACCAACTGGGAAAGTGTCTGTACTTTTCGACACTGGATCTCGCTTCAGGGTTCCACCAGATGAAAATCCTTGAGGAAGATATCCCCAAGACTTAACTTAAACGTTAAGCTAGCCGGACTTTTTGACTTTCAAGAGTAAAACAGCTGTCAACCTACTTCCACCAACATATTTTGTTACTCGATATAGGGTTACAGTTTTTTTTTGCAAAAACAAACCTCATACCCTAAGAATCCTTAAAAATTAGTTGTGCCAACACTCGATTGCTAGGGACTTTTTCAAATAGTTGAAATTATTATCAACCTAATTTTTTTATAAAATGAACTCAAGAATCTCCCTCTTAAATATTTTGCCTTTCTTTTGAAACACCCTTTGTTCAAGCTAACAAAAAAATTGAAAATCATAAATATAATAAAATTCGAGCATATTACATAAAGAAGACAACAGAAGACGAAAGTTGAAAGAGTCTGCTTTAATTTATTAAATAAAAGCGATTGCATCCCTATCTTTGAATTCAGTCGTTTCTGGTTGTCGATAATTAAGGATGAAATTACTAAGAGTCATATTCTTTTGAATAACCCTGTATCGGGATAGCTTATAATTTTTATCCTAGGTATTCCCTTTAATGGGATCACCGAAATATCATAATTCTTTGATCGAATTTATCATGAATCCACAATTTTGTAACAAAGTTGCAGCTCGGAACAGCAAAAAATTTTGAAGATAAGATCAGTATATTTTATTGTAAATTTTAAATCACTTAAATTTTAATTTTTAGATTCATTTTACATTTTACCAATTTCTTAAATTTCTTTATTGTCATTGAAAACGGGATCTGCCCTAGACCTTTGGTAACTTACAGACTTTTCTTCGGGTGTGGTGTTATTTCCATGAAACCCATAATACAAAGTAACTATCATTCAGAAAATATCTCATTTGACAGGTTATTATTAGGTATAAAAGACATACCTAATAAATACAGTCAGATCACTTATAATTCCCAAATTCGTTGACCATAAAATAAAAAAAATTATATCTAGAATATTTTCATAGGACATAAGTTTCATATATGTGACCAGGTGGTCGTCGCACACCGAAAGATGCTAATTTGTTCCTATTTGATTTTTTTTATTAGTGAATCATTTTTTAGAATTGCTTCGATAGTTCTAGAGATTACCCTTCACGTACAAATGAATATTACCTCTTTCTAATATTAAATAGATGTATTTTTTAGGATGAATGACTTAGTGTGTGTTATATTTAAAGTATTTCTGGTTTTAGTCAATAGAAAATCTTAATTCGTTTTTGATGAACGAAACTTCATGTCAGAATAATGATAGTTGTGAGATAATTCAACAACTGACAAAAGCTGAAAGTCAACTTGCTGCGAGGCGGAAACAGGACGAAAACATTTTGAAAGAATTAGAATTTACTAGTGGAATAATAAGAAATAGAATGGAAGCTGATGTTTCAATGTTAAATACACTAAAATCTATTAAAGACACCCTAGCACCAAAAACCGATTTGCGGATTCAAAAGATGAAGTCCATAATTTCCGAATTCAGGCAAGAGGTTTTAGAATCAATGCAAGAGGTGAGTCAGCCAATTCTTTCAATTGACTAAATGTTTTTTATTTTAATTGTTCATTAGGGTTTTCACTCCCAATTTTTTCTGAAAATTACAGGTAAGTTAGGTACTTTAAATTCAAGGTGTAGTACCTAAGGGCAATTTGTGGAAAATGTCGGATCACTAATTCTTTTCTTATAGAAAAAGTCCCTTGCAGGATTAAAAGAGCAAGTGTGCCTATGGATTTGACAACTAGTTTTCTAGTATAATATGTTTGGATGTATATTGTATAATACTAAAGTGTGATGTGGCGTTTCGATTCCTGGTAAGGAATCGTCCAACAATGTTTTCTATTGAAGCAATTTTTAGGAATATTAGTTCGCTGAACTTGCAATTGTCAACCGATTGATTAATTAACTTTGAAGTTCCCTTTTTTATGTTCATTTGACAGGATCTGGTGCCATGATACAGCTTTATAGAGGATCTCCAAATTTCTTCATTAAAACAGATGCAGTCACTGTCTTTGATTTTACTTACTGTTCTTCTTTAAGTTTTATTTTTGTCCTGTCCCAGTCCATTGTGTGTAAACCATTATCCTTATTATATGGGTTGCTAATCTCAAAAAGACATATAGATTGGCAAACCATCTACTAAATGTCAAGTGAACTAATATTTCCACAAATTGTTTCACATCATACAGAAGGATTATACAAAATACATAAGAAAACTGCGACTCCTTGTTTTTCAATTACTCATTTATATTTTTCTGAAACTTCAGTCATTTAGAAACTACTTAAATATTTTTTGTTTATGTTTTTAATTTATGTAGGTACATATTTTCAGTTTGAAGACGAGACTAGTAATAATTTAGATATTCAAGAGACATCGGGGGAAGTACAAGGTGTTATGGATTCATTTAATGAATTTATGAATAAATTGGAAAGCTTCACTGTCACGTTCGAAAATGTTTGTAAAAACGTAAGTACTAAAATTATCTTGTTTGTTTTTGAGTGTACAGATTTTTTGCCTAATGTTGGCAAACATTGGTTAGTTATTTTCACCCATTATATGGTTATAAAATTTCAACAATTTGTAAATATTTAATTCAGGTGAATGTTTAGATTAGCAATAATGGAAGTTACTGTATTTTAATCCTCAACTGTGTATAGTTTTGTTTTGTCTTCCCTAATTCCAAGGTTTACTGACAATAAAGCGAATCAGGAGATAGCACTTTGTGAGGTATTTTAAAATATATAGCATACACGGCTGCCCAAAATTATAGATTTTTATATATGTTATTTTGTGAGAAATATTTTCTATAAAAAACTCGACGTGTTTTACATACACATCGGTTTTAAGTGAGAAGTCCTGTCAAAACTGATTTATAAACAGTTTAAACTGACAATAAAACACGACTGGTTGGCACGACGTGTTTCATCACCGCGATGAAAACCGACAGGAATCATCGTAATATGTGGGGCCGTTTAAAAAGTAATAGTTGTTCAAGAAAGTTTGAATGTTTTTAATAAAAAAACACGCAAAAAATGGTTAGGATCATCTATTTTTTCTCTAATTTGAAACATAGTAAATATTCAGCAACAAATGAATATTTGCTGATTACATCGAAAGTTTAATACATACATGTAGATAACAATTATTTACATTTAAACGCATTTTCCTTAAATTTTAAACATGTGTTAAATATCCAGCGACTAATGAATAGTTGTTAGAGATATCAAAAGTCTAAAATATTGTTACGGAATTTATCCAAAGCCGACCCTGTTTCATTTCAGTACGACAACAAACGCTTTAAGATAAAATAAACTATTCTCGAAAGGACTCGGCAGCGGAAGGAGTGATGATGATTTTTACTGGAGAATTCGACGCTGGTGTTATAAAAGAAGCACGCCACGATCGCCAGTTCAGTTATACCGCGACGACTAGCGTATATGGGATTGTTATTGTATTTGAATCAGCTGTTTTAATGTAAATAAAGTTCTAGAAAAGTGAAAGTGAATATTAGTTTTATAATTTTGAATTGAACCCACGGACTTTACAACAATATGTGTAGATAACTAACTACTATTTGAATTTAGAATACTACTATATACTAATTTCAGAAGTTCGTCTACCCCTATTATTCTTCCTCGTTTTTATTTCCCGCACTCCCCCCTCAGTTTGCCCTATCCCTTCCATTCTCGCGTTCGTTGGTGTAAGTTACCAAATCCATGGGACGATATACGAATTGTTTTTTTTTTTTTAATTTCTGTCCCCCAAACACCAGAAAAGAGAAATTTCAAGACATTTAACATTCGCTATTTAACAAAAGCATGGGTCGACACTAGGGTTGTCTGGGCGGAAGTGAAAAAAAAAAGATTTATTAAGAAGTAAAAAAATCAGTCTTTATTCAGAGTAGGTATATACTATGTACCTACAGAGCATTTTCTTATAGAAATTTTACTAGTAATCAAAATTAAGAAGTGGCACATTATATTTTGCAGTTTTGCAGCCTTCCAATCGGTTTCTTAGGGGTTCATAAATTAAACCAGCTTCACTAAATAATTGTTCACTTGGTACTGAACTTGACGGCGTCGACAAGTAAGTGCGAACGATGTGGGCAAAAGTTTTATATTTAATGTTATATTTCCACCACAATAATGGATCTTCGTTTAGCTGGAGTCGGTTTTCTTTATTTCATTAATTAGTGATTTCTATATCAGCGTGATTTCCAATAGCGACGGAAATCGCGCTGATCCTTTCCGTTTTCTCTTTATCGTTACTGCTATTTTTCAGCATTTCCGCAAAATATGATTGTACATGTGTTGGTGGTAAAATCTGGAAGCTTATGCTTGGTTCATAATTTATTGGATTCGATTCTAATCTAGCTTTTTTGACAACAGAGGCTTCTTTATCAACAATTTCATTTGCAGCATTTGCAACATTCAAATTGTGTAGAGTAAGCAAACGTATTAGTTCGGACTGAACTTGTTCCTTAATCTCGGTAAAAAAATTAAATTTGTACCTTGGGTCCAAATATGAAGCAAGCGCATACAGTGTATTGTTTGAAAGGTCACCAAATCTGGAATTTATGTCTTCAATTAATTTTTGAATCTTGTTTTTGAAACCCTGTACATGTATTAATAGGATCACTGACGATATGCAAGTTTTTGTATCGCTCAGATTCGAAGGTATTCAGTATTACCACTATTTTATTAAGATAGAATCTTTGATATATGTTTTTACGTATTGAATAAAATAGTCTTTGAAAAAAATTTAGGAGTCAAGAACATATCTGGTAACGCAGTCTTGAATCAGGCGACGTGCAGGTTGGTTAAGTTGTTCTGTTTGGATTTTAGTCAGGTCTTCCTGAGCTATTTGTGAGTGATTAAAATAACCTGATATCTTCTTGCATTTTGCGATTAAGTCCTCTACTTCAAGGGCTTCGAGCGCAGAACGAACACACTGTTGTTGTTGGTGGACCGTGCAAGTAGCGTCAGGTGTATTGGCCAAATGCATTGCTCTGACCATATTTGATCCACCATCTCTAATAAAGCAATGCAATTGCCCATCTTGGATATTCCAGTCCCGCATTTCATTTCATTTTGAAATTGTCACAAATTATATCACCGGTATTTCGGCTATGAAGTGAACAACATCTTAAAACGACCTGCATACGAGTAAAATCTGCAGTAATCCCATGTGCCGTTCGGCCTAAAAGCGACATATTAGCACTTGGTTCAGACCAAACATCGGTGGTGAATGAAAATTGTTAAGAATTTGTCCAAATTTGGTTGCTATTTTTGTATACATTTCGTCACAAATATGGGCAATAAAATACTGACATCCTCTTAATTGGTAATTTGGCAAAGCCGTTTGCATATCACAGCGAAAACCAATACCTTCAACAAAATTGAACGGGACATTTTGTAAAGCAATCATTTCCCCGATCACGTTGTCCATTCTCTTTGCTTTTGGATGTGATGTATCCCACATTTGAGTTTTTTTAGGGTTCTTCTAAGAACAGTTGCCTTTTTATTTGTTGTAATGGTGTTACTGTCCATTTCTCGTTGTTCTTCTATTTTACGAAGTTCTTCATACTGTTCTTTATGCATAGATTTCAAATGTCCTTTCGGTGATGTTGTAGTTCGACATTTTCTTGAATAAATTTTGCCACATGCTGTACATTTTGCAAAATTATCATCTATTTCGGCTTCATCGCGCTATTTAAATAAAACTGAGCATTTATTACGCACTAAACCACCTAAAACATTCGAGGCTCAATCACAACTACCTGCGACGGAGCAAATTGACAATTTGACTCATGTATCAGTTTACATACGCCTCAAGCCCCAACATCTACCCCCTGTTCACCATTTCGCCCTTAACACTCAGTCGAATGTCCGCTTGGATAAATAAATTTCCGTTACAACTCCACAACAATTTTACGGAGGCGAATGCGGAGGCCTCCGGAGTAACGATTTCTTGCGGAAGTTTCGCACTTACGGAGGCGGAAGCGAGGTTTCGCTACAACCTTAGTCGAAACGTGCCAAATCAAATCATTCGTAGTTTACTCTTCATCTTATAACCTATGGACTTCCTTACGTCAATTATTGTATTTCTGTAGTTTACATCCCTTTGAATCGTGTCAATTAGTTACCATTATTTTCTTCAGTTTTTTAGCGAACGTCAATCATCTTGAAAATATTACTTCATATACCTAAAAAAGTTCTCTCTATGCTTTTCTCTTCTGTTGTGACCATAAATTGCAGTATTTCTGACGTTATTTATGCTTCATTTCTCAATTATATTGAAAGAACTCTTTAGTTATTCTATCATTTTGGTTTATTTGGTGTCTTAAATTCATGCATGCTGAATATCAATTTCACTTACCATGCATTTTATTTTTGTGAGGGTATTTTCTTGATGTATTTTCTTCGAAAATGGAGTTTGAAAACATGTTCGTACCTATTTTGATAGTTTGCTTACAATCTATTGAATTAGAGGGTATTTTGATAATGAAAAGTCAAAATACATGGGGCTCAAATGTTAAATTTGGTAATGTAATGATATCTAAGAAACAAAATTACCATGATCTATTATGTTTTGACCAAAAAATACCTTCTACTCCATATAGATATATTCCTTATTTCATATACTGTGTAATTATGTTTTTTATAGTTTATAATTTGTATTTGATCATTATTTATAAATAGACTATAATTTTTAGGCTACAGAAGATTTTAAGAATTGTTGGATTAAACAAACCATTGAAACATCCACTGACATAGCAAACGATCTTTTAAGTACACTTGATACCTGTATAACTACATTCAATACTACAATTGGGTCCACGGATAAATTTAGTAATGCTTTTAGAGACTTTGTCATAAACCTCAACGATATTCTAACTGAAGACATTTTAAAAAAGAATGTCAAAGTTAAACATATAGGTGATACTCCAGTGAAAAAACCCTTAGAACTACCTTCTAGAGTAAACGAAGTAACACCCAAAGAGGTCCTTCTTGACAGATTTGCTAAAACGTTTTCTAAAGTGGAAGAGGTAAGAAATTGTATATATTGTAATAGTCTTTCAATAAAAACTGTATGTTATATTCTTTCATTTTCGAATAAATGGTTCACATTTATCAGTCAATTGCTTAGTTTCAGACACTAATAACGAGTTACCACAATTTGTATTTAACACTACTACTCAGGTGGATTACTTAAAAATTACATTAAATATGTTTTTGTTCATGTCAAAAGTTTTGCAAAGTATGAAATGATACATTTTCATGGATTCAATCACAAATATATTATTCATCACAACAGTAGTTTCATTACTATGCAATCCATATTTTTTAGTTTCAGTTAAAACGCTATTCACATGAAATATTTAGTAAATCTCTCAAATATTTAATACCTGCTAATGTTAATAATACCACGAATGACAGGCGACTGGCCAGTTGTTTCGTTAGTTTCTTCGTGGTCGTATCGGATCATCATACTTCGAATTATTTCGTTGTGAACTATATCATTCGACTGAGCAAGCGAAGTGTAAGATGTTCCAGTTCCAAATGATATATTCATTCTATCTGCCTTATTATATTTCAGAAACTTGTCGATATGGTAATGTAAATATTTTTACTCAGTAAAATGAACTTCATGAATTTTTTCTACTGTAATTAGAATCTATTTTAAATTCTTTAAAAAGCTTTCAGTAGCAGATTGGTATGCCTGCATACTTTTCTTTCTCATTCATTATTTTTAATAATATTCATATTTCATCATTTTTTATTTGGTGACTAACAAAAATGCCTACATTTAATTTTCGAGTACCTTTCATGACCCATCCTAGGATTTACACAATTTTACTAAGACTTTATTCATCATAAATGTTACCTAAAATCCACCGTTCGGAGGTTATTCGATATTTTGTCAAAATCTAGAAACGTTTAACCATGAATAACTTGAATTTTTAAATGGAACCCAAATTTTTTTCACGTTATCTGATTACTAATTTAATTTAATTTCGACCGATATAAGGTTGTGTGTATCTGTTTCTAACAGTTTCTTCAGAAACCAAGAAATCAAAATGATGCTTTTTGTGTGATTTCTTGTTATTTATCAAATATTTTTGATCTTAGAGCTATTAATAGTATTTCCTTCTAATACTTAATTCCATATAACTATGGAGTGTTTTCCAACACATAGAAGTAAAGTTGGCCATGGAAAACAAACAGAGGGTTCTCTATAAATCTTTATGAAACAGTCAAATAAATGAACAAGAATTACCAATAACCTCGCTAGTAACAAAATGGTTCAGTAAATAAATAATACATAAACAACTTCAAAGTAAATGTTCAAAATGGTGAGCTCTTTGTTGAACGCAAATATGAATTCTTCGGCGAAAAGAATATTCCTTATTCCCATTTTCATATCTTCAGCTGTCGTTGGTTGTTCAGTATATACTTTTTTTAACGTATCCCTACAAATAAATCGCGTTTAATATCGCGACGCGACACCACGTGTCGGTACCATTTTCTCACAATTGACGAGCTGTCAGCATTGAAAGTGTATGACTGCTTGCTATGGACTTAATAAATAACCAGCCAGAGGAAAATTTTCAAGAGGATTTGTTACAAAAAAATTGCAAAAATTACAAGTTAAAATACTGATTATGCGAAAATTTTCGAAAGACGCATAGGGTTTTGTGTTGCTTAGAGATATACTCCGTAGTCTGGTCAAGTGTCAAAGTTACGTCCACAGTAGCAACACATTAATCTGGATCTGTGGTATCGGGTGGCGTGTATGAGCATAACGACATCGGGCGTTTGTATTGTGATTCTTGGCTTAACAACACAACGATTTTGTTTGAGTCAACACGCCTCGCTTCATATCGGGCGGCGTTGCATTTCAACAGAGTGCTGAAAATACATATCTCTTAATTGGGCAAGCGGAACATCTAGGAATTCAAATAAATGTTTATCTAAGCAATTTATGTACATGTTATAAATACCGTCAAAGAAAAATGGACCAACAACAGAGTTGCCGAATATTCCTGCCCTAACATTAACCTTTCTCCTATATACATAGATAAGGTGTGGGTTTTGGACCGAGTAATAATCAAAATTTTGTTTACACACGAATCCATTTCGATAAAAATTATACTCGCCCATAAATAAGATTTAATTAAAAAAATTCTACTTTCCATTCAATTGTTGCTCTACCCAATTGCAAAAATATATATTTTTTAGAAGCTCTTGGTGTAATTGTATATGATAAGATTGGAATTTATACTAATAGAGGTTCTACTTATATCAAAATCCCTATCAAGTTGCCGAGTAGGTACTCACTTTCTGTTGTCACTGATGTTGCCCTTTCTTGTTTTTGAGAGTAGGAAACACTTCGTGTATCAGTGAATCTTCCCAAAATACTCTTCCCCTGGATGACGCTCAGGATCAGGATATCTTGCTTTGTATGTTCGACTTGGCAATAAGGGATTTTCAAAGCATTCTCCAAGAATGAAAACCTTATCTATCATTTCAATTTGAGTAAAATTCTCCATTTTCAATATCAGAATTTAACAATGAAAACCAAAAATCTTGTAGAGAACAATTAAAATTATTGTCGAAATTAAAGTAAGGTTACCTTTATTCCTGAGTGATTTGAGGATTAGAAGGACAGTATTAGAAATAGAGAATATTATTATAACATTAGAAAGGTAACGAAATTTCACATTAGATGGCATGGAAATTAAACTCCACGTCCTTCTAAGATCAAATATATTTTATGAACAATAAGAAATCACACAAAAAGTATGAATCATTTTGATTTCTTGGTTTCTGAAGAAACTGTTAGAAACAGATGCACATAACCTTATATCGGACGAAAGGAAATTAAAAAAGTTGTCAGATATCGTAAAACAAAATTAGGAGTTCCATTTAATAAATCAAGTGGTTAAACTATTCAAAATTGGAATAACAATATCTGGCACAATAAAAAAGTCCATCATTGTAATTCTGACTATTGGACGTATGGAGAGTGGTCAATAGTTTCCCCCAATTAAAGCCTCCTTTGATACCACACAGCTGTAATATTTACCTATATATTTATTTTTATTTATCGTATGGCTGCACATGATATAAAATACATAAAAGGTATAAAAAGAAAGTACATTATTCTAATTTACAAACACACATTAAAATTGAATACATAGTCAATCGAACCGTCGGTTGTCATTAGGAAGTCGTCAAAGTTTCCCTCATATGCGGTATTTGGGCATTCCATCACCATGTGTTGAACGGTTTGCTTTTCCGCCCTCCAGTCACACCTCAAGATTGCGCCGTACTCCATTTGTGTAGTGAGTCCGCGCATATACCATGGTTGGTACGTATTCAGTGTGATGTCCATATTTTACTGGGCTGATCAAAGGCAGGAGGTTTTATTCTTATGCACGGGAGGTTTCTACCTTGAGGGGGGCAGTTATCTGTCCATTTTCGTTCCCAAGAGTCTATTGGGTTGAACTGTAACGCGTGCAATTCTCTAGCAGTCCTTATGGTTGGTCTTCTGGATCGTAGTCTGTTTCTGCATGATTTATCCGTATCCTGGTGTATGGGAAGTTGAGGGTTGCTTTGTATACGTTTATATTCTCAGAGTAGAGCTGCTTTTTGCCGGAGATGTGGAGAAGGTATATGGCTCAATATTGGTAGCTATTCAATAGGAGTCGATTTTAGTGTTCAGCTCCGCATGGACTCATTTAGTTGTCTGTCTACCTTATGGGTATGTGTGCTGTTGAGTCAAATCGTATTCTGTAGTTAAGTAAGCCAGCCCAAATGCTGTAGTTCTTAGTGTTTCAGCGGAAGAGCCCCATGTGGTACCGCATGGCTTATGGAGGATGTAGTTCTGAGTTCGTAGTTTCGCAGGCATGTTCTCAAGGTGCCTCCTGTAGGTCAGTGTCTTATCTAGGGTGAAACCAAGATATTTCGGGGGCGTATGGAGGCGCAGGAAGGTATCCTCAAAGTAAACCTGGAGCTGTTTATTCGCTGCTTTGTTATAGAGGTGGAAGCACGCCGTCTCCATTTTGTTGGGGTTGGGCCCCCTGTCTCCATTTACGGAAGTATGTTCCTAAGGTCGCCAGGTCTGAAGTAGGGGCAGATTCTGTTTCTTCAAAGAAACGGTGTTGCGAGGCTAGCTCCCAGTCATCCGCGTAGCCGAACTTTCGAGATTAAATTTCTGGCATATCGGAGATATAAAGGTTGAAAAACAGCGGGGCCAGGGCAGACCCTTGAGGAAGACCGTCATTAAGCGTCCTTGAGGAACTCGTTTCGCTGCCCAGTATAACCTGGAAAACGCTGCCAGTAAGCATGTTATCAATAAGTTGCAGGATTTGTTTGTATGGGACTGTTTGGTAAAGTTTATAGAGTAATCCATGTCTCCACACATTGTCGTAAGCTGCAGAAAGTTCCACGAACACCGCTGATGTTTTCAGGTTATCTTGGTAGCCTGCTTCAACATGTGTTGTAAGAGACATGATCTGATCTGTGCAGCTTCTCTCTGATCTAAAACCGGCCTGTTCGATGGGGACCCTCTCCAAGATTTTGCTTCCGATTTTTTTTAAGGGAAGTATAAGTTCAACTTCCCGTCGAAGGACATCTGCGTCGTGATTAGAGGTTTAAACACCTTGACCACCACCGAAGAAATAGAAGAGGACCTGAAGATTAAAGGATTCAACCCATATGGGGTGTACGCCATGTACTCCCAACGAGAGAAAAAACCATCAGCTGCCACTGTTTCTGGTAAAATTACCAGAAACTGAGAACAGCATCATGGAATTGAAGACATTACTGTACACCTGCGTAACCATAGAAAAGCAGCGCCAGAAGACCTCACCGATGCAGTACTTCAAGTGCCAAAGATTTGGGCACGGACAAGGGACCTGCCACCAAGATGAGAGATACCCAAATGCTCTGGACCACACAGGGCATCAGACTGCCCAGTCAAAGAGACCGAGCCAGCCAAGTGCGCAAACTGCCAGGAAGCCCATGTAGCCAGCTACAGGGGATGCAAGAAGGCACCGAGGTTAACAAAACCTGCGGGAAAACCACCCGCGGTCACAGGAGCTGTGAAACCTGGAACGTCCTACGCTTCCCAGGTCAGCGGAGCGGCGAAATTCCCTCCATTGCCGCCAGCAGTAGCAAGAAAGCCCACGGCACCACCGACCCAGAAACCAACGAAAACCAAGGCCAAAACAGCACCCAACCATAAGTCGAATGTCAACGCCGCCAGGTGCGAGATTGTAGAACTGGGTAAAGTCATCCAACAGGCTTTACAAAGGTTCAACGAGGTCAACGCCCAATTAGTCCATCTCTATGGCTAATAGAGCGAGAGCAGCTTCCATGAAGATAGCTTCGTGGAATATACACGGAGCGAGGACCCGGCTGCACGAGCTGGGTGAATTTATCACTCGAAGTAACCTAGATGTCCTGGCACTCCAGGAAACAAAGCTATCAGAAGGCAAGAGTTTCAACATCGGGGGATACACCACTTACAGGAATGCCAGAGGAGGGGGAACAGCCCTTCTCGTGAAGACAACAATACCACACCACAAAATCCTGACCCCGGACAACCTTGCATCCACCGAAGGAACAGGCATTCAGGTAAGTATGATTAATAACCAAAGGATCATCACTATTTTTTCCGTATATATTCCTCCGAATCCTGGATTTTCCGATGCTGATTTCGACGCTCTACTGCCAGATCGTCAACACACAATCCTCATTGGTGACATGAACTGCAAATCACCACAGTGGAATAGCAGGACCACAAACGGAAATGGCGCGAGGCTAGTGGCCTATGCGGATACCCGGGACATAACAGTCATGGGGCCTATGTCGCATACACACTACCCTCACGACATAAACAGACGATCGGATGTCCTGGACATCGCAGTGATCAAGAATCCGACCACAACCCGGTGATCCTGCTTGTAGGTGATCTAGACGAGCATAGAGCATAGAGACGAAGAAGAGCAACGCTTCCAGAAGGTGAATTGGGACCTATTCCGAAGGAACCTGGACCGCACACTGAGACCAATCCCTGTGATCGAAAGTAGGGAAAAGGTCGAAGAGGCGATTCAACTCCTAGAGGATGAAATCAATGCAGCTCTGGAAGCCAGCACTCGTAGCATCCGAAAACACAGAGACAAGAAGTACGCCAATCTTCCAGGTGACATCAGGGAGCTAATCCTAGAGAAAAACAGTGAGAAGAGGAGCACAAAGAACAAGACAACCGGACGACAAGCGAAGAGCCAACGCATTGAATCGGGCAGTTACTGAAGCTCTAAGAATGCATTACAATGACCGATGGAAAGTGTACCTGGGGCAACTGGACCCGCAGAAACCAGGCTTTTGGAATCTGCAAAAAAACCTTAGAACGAATAGGCGTCCAGTACCTCCACTTCATGGCGAGCAGGGTATAGTCTACTCAGACCTTGAAAAGGCAGAAGCATTCGCTGACAGCATTGAGAGAGTGTTGACTAAACCAACACGACGACGACCACCACGAACTCCGAGTCGAGAGGCAAGCCAGAAGGATCAGGAACCAAGAGGACATCCCACCGATCAGGACCACGACCCCGGAAGAGGTACGGGACCAGATCAGACGACTCAAGCAACGAAAAGCACCTGGACATGACTGTGTATCCAACAGGATAGCCAAACGGTTCACCAGGAAGGCTGTCGTTTTCTTGACATACATCATCAATGCAATGCTATGACTCAAATACTACCCGAAGAGATGGAAGTATGCCGACATTATCATGCTGCCAAAGGCCAATAAGAACGGTACTTTTCCACAAAACTATCGCCCTATCGAGTAAAGTAGCAGAAATAATCTTCGCGAATCGACTCCAAGAGACCATACACGATCTGAACGTGATTCCAGACCAGCAGTTTGGATTCAGACATCGACACGCCATCGAACACCAAGTTCTACGCCTAGTAGAATACGCCGCAGTGGGCTCCTTTTTGAGACATCGAAGAGTAAGAGTACGAGTAGACCAAGAGCACTCCAGATACCGGACCACTGAGGCAGGGGTTCCTGTCCCTGATGCTATTTTCAATCTACACTGCAGACATCCCAAGACCAGCCGACGCTATAATTGCCCAGTTCGCGGATGACACCGCCATAGGATGCCAATCTTTCAGATTCGAGCCAGCCTTGAGGCGGCTACAGTAAGCCACTGACGATTTAGCGGAATGGTGTCCTCAACGAGGACAAAACCCAAGCTCTGTTCGTCAATAGGAGAAACCGCACGATCGTTCCGACAGGAAACCTGACCGTCGAACAAGTCGACAAGGGGTTGACTTTCACGAGGCATGTCCAAGAGACGGGCTGCCCGTGCCAAACTTTACCCCTTAGTAGGAAGAGGAAGCAAGCTGGGACTCTTAAACAAGCTGACTCTCATCAAGACAGTCACCTTGCCAAGGCTGACGTACGCTTCAATAGTATGGGAACACACCAGCAAGAGCAACAGCCAGGCCATCCAAAGACAGGAGAACCTATGCCTAAGCCTCGCAGTCAATGCACCCTGGTTCGTTCGTAACACGGTGATTTTCAATATTTACGACACCAACCAGTGATTGCCGAAATGAAAAGGAGGGCCAGAGAGACTTACGCCAAACTGGAACACCACCCAAGCGTTCACCTTCGGCAACTAATCGACTATGACCCCCGATTTATTGACAGATACAAACGGCCTAAGAACCAGCTCTGCATTAGCGAAGGGGCAGAGGACGAAGAAGCCCAGAGATAGAAGACAGGTAAGTAAAAAATTAAGTACATTACATTCTTTTTTTTTTTTCAAGAGACAAGGGGGGCCCGGGGGGAAACCAACCTACCAAGCAAAGAGAAGACAGAAGAACACACACCCACAAAACAAACGACGACAACGTGCACGGCCACAGAAGGGTACAATTAGCCATATATCATAGCAAAGAAACACAAATAAGACAGTTGCTGTAATACCGATAAGGTAAAGCAACGGAACCAAACCAAAGCCAAGCTATCCCAACAAGACGACAGCGATTGTACAAAACAAAAACTGCGTTAGCATGAGGGCCTGAGTTAAGTCTCAGTAGGTGGATGGCAAGGGTGCTGGCAGTGTTCATCAGTAAAATTTTCTGAAGGGCAAATCTAGTTCCTGGGCTCACTCATGTGTGTGTGTGTGTTTGTGTATAGGAAAGTCTCTCAAGGAGCTTATAGACTGCGCTTAGGAGCGCTATTTGGCGGTAGGTTTTCGGGTCAACATTCGACTTTCCGGGTTTGAGGATAGCGATAACTTTGGAATTTTTCATTGTGCTTGGGATGAATCTCTTTTCCATGATGTTCGTAAAAAATTGGGCTAGCCATTTTATTGTGTATTTACCGCTGTGCAGGAGGCATCAGGTGCTTTTCCCACCTGCGTGTCCCTCAGAGCATCCGCCACCTCGTCCACGGTAAATGGGCGTGAGAACTCGGGTTGTTCCTGGCTGTTGCCTTTAAGTTCATGCTTAATGCAAGTTGAGTGGGCACTGTTCCGTGGAGCTCTTGATGTGGCCACGACGTGGGCGGCAATCCTGTCTGAATATATTTCCGGGTCGTTTTTGCAAATTTTGGACCCTCACCGAGTTTTCTTAGGAGTGACATCGCTTTCCTGCTAGATTTTTTAAAGTCTACGTTGGTGACCATTTCTATGTCTTCGGTCTCAATAAATGTCCTATATTGTTCCTCACAGTCATTATTCCATCCCGGTATATATTCTGTGCGGAAACCTCTAGGTTATGGTCTTTTTTGCTGTTTCGATAATCGCTCCTATGAACCTCTGATAGTTTTCGGTTGTTGGTGGAATCCAGCCTATGCATTTATTGAGTCTGTTAGAGTAACTCTCCCAATCAGCTCTCTTGGAATTCCATCTAGGTTGTGGAAAAGATGCAATAAGTGAGATACAAATGCCAATCAGTATAGTGCCGGTCTATGTTGACTATGAGGGATGTCTGCCAGAATTCTACGGGTAGCTCTTAGTGGTGTGTTGTCGTCGTTTGTGCTTACAAAGCATAGGTCAGGGTTGTATTCCTGATTCGATGCTGCCGACATGAAAGATCCCCGATGTTTGGCGTCGAACACCAAGTATGTATTATTAACATCTGCCCAGTTCATTAATATTTCGCCGTTGTTGTCTATATTCCTATATTTCCACAGCGTGTGGTGGCTGCTGAAGTCACCCAAATAAATAGCTGGGTGTGGTGAGGTGGGTAAGTCGTCAGGTGACCAGGTGATAGTTTAGTTTAGTTTATTCATTGGTAAAGTATTACAACTGTGTGATTTTACAAGTCAAAGGTACACAAGTATGAAATGTATTAAATATGTATACAAAAGAATATATAAAATGTTATTAAAATGGTAAGAAAATAACATGTCCTATTTACTAATATATAGACAACAATGTACATTATAGAGGCAAAAACATTAAACATGTATATATTGAAATCACTTCCTAAGTGCTCCTCAAAAGAATAAAAGGCGTGTTTTAAAAGATATTTTTTACTTAAAATGTTTAAATTAAAACGTTTGAATTTTTTATTTCTGCTGGCAGTGCATTGAAAAATTTAATGTCATAATAGTCAGTACCCATTTTCGTTCGTTGCAATCTGTGGTAGCTGAGAACTAATTCTCCTCCTTTCCTGGTTGAATGGGAGTGAATATCGTTGTGTGTTCTGTAGCTGTTTTGGTTGTGTTTCATATAGACAAGACACTGAAGGATAAAAGTGCAAGGTAGGGTAAGTCGTTTTAGCCCCACAAAGCTATCTCTACAACACTGGTGGTATTTTAAGCCTGCAATAATTCTAACACAACGGCGTTGTAACTTAAAAATTTGAGCAGAGCACGGAGAATCCCCCCAATTTAAAATCGCGTAGGACATATTAGAGCTAAAGTATCCATGATACGCTGTCAGTAATGTGCCCCTAGATACATTTTTTGACAGGCTCCTTATAAAGAAAGTTATTTTACATAACTTGGAGCTTAGAAAATTAACATGGGCTTCCCAGGTCAACCCAGGATCAAGGTAGACCCCTAAGAACTTCACTGGTCCATCACTCTCTAGAGTCGATGATGAAGATTGTAATGTAAAATTAATGTTCTGGGTCTTACTAATGTTGAGACTAAGCCTATTGGCTAAAAACCAATTCTCTATTTCACGCTGTTTGATTTGAGTCCACTGCAATATTGGGTCTGAAGGTTGATAGCGCAGCAATGTTGTGGTATCATCAGCAAACAGGATTATCAGTTGATTCAATAGATTTTTAAAGTTTGGCAAGTCATTTAGGTATATGAGAAATAACGGAGGACCCCACACAGAGCCCTGAGGTACGCCATGCTGAATCCTGCGATTCGCGGACTGCTGAGTCTCAAAAAGAACAAATTGTTCTCTTCTAAATAGGACTGTATAAGGGTCATACTGCTCGAATCAAAGTTGTAGTGAGATAGCTTTTTGTAATTGATTTCAAAACTTATACAATCGAATGCCTTCGTTAAGTCCAGGAATGTACCATATGTATTATGCTTATTTTCAAAGCCCTCTGCCACAAACTCACGTAGTCGTTTAATAGCCAGAGTTGTGCTACCAAATTGATTTGGTGTAAAGATATGATTTACTTCAAAGTAGTTAAATCATTTGGTCTTTCAATAAAGATTCAAGAATTTTTGAGATTGGTGGCAATAGAGATATAGGCCTGTAATTAGTTACATCTTCGGGCTCCCCTTTATTTTTAAAAACAGGTATAACTTTTGTCAATTTGAGAACAGAAGGAAATATGCTTTCTCGGATGCAGAGATTAAACAAGTCAGTCAGAGGTTTGCTAACTATATCTGTGAGATATTTAAGGATTCTAGAGTTGATGTCATAACAGTCTCTGCTACCACTATTTTTTAATGTCGGAAATTTTATCTGAAACCATTTTTTCTGTTACTGAGTAAAATCTCCAATGCATTGATTTAAATACTCATTGAAGGAGCTATTAGAAGAAGAAAGATTTTTAATCAGCTCGTCTGCAATTGACACAAAGAAATCATTGAAAACCTGGGCATTGAGGTGACTGACTTTCGGTGCCGGAGCGGAGTTCCTATGAGATTTTATTATACTCCACATGGCTGACACCTTATTTGATGCATTAGCAATGAAATTTTCATGGGTAGCTTTTTTAGAATTTGCTATCTCTGTCCGATACAGTTTTTTGTAATAACTGCCAATATCCCCTCTCTAGGTCTAGGATAGAGAACAAACGAAAACCTGCTAGGGTGGTAAGGTGCCATCCATAAACCACATAACTCTTTCTACAGGGGGAGGGGTATGCTCTATTGTTATGTACTGTTACATGGGAGGAGGGTAGATAATGGCCCGATGTTACGTAACACATAAATATTTTTCTTCATCCTTGCCAAAAGTACAAACTCCCTGCTTCCGGACGGCTTTTCTCTACGGGATCCAGGTTTTTTGCGATCGTCTCGAGTCAACATGGGCGTCTTTTTTTTTTGGAAAAGAAAATTAATTTGATCGTTAGGCGACTTGGATTAAAGGTTATATAAGACCCGAAAGGGAGGGTCGACTAAATGTCTACATGGCGTTACATGGTAGTGGGGAGGGATTAAAATAAAATGCGATAAGTGGTTTATGGATGGTCCCTAAGAATGTAACCAATTCGAGAGACTGGATAGCTGTCCTTCTGCATTACGACCTCAATTTCCTATAAATCACACAAAACCCGTTGGTTCTTACTTTTGCTAGAACAACGATAGCAGACTGATAGATAAGTCAGTAGTTCGGTTTTAAACGGACTGAATATTTTCCTCGACAACCTATTGCTGTTCCATTGGTAGTCGCCTAGATGGTATTCTTATGGGTTGAACATTTGCAGTAGCTTTTCGGCGTTGGATGACGTTTCTACGACCTTTAGTACCAGAAGATCTATTTTAGCCTTTTGGTGTTTTCTGGTGTAAAGTGTATTAAATTGTCGGCAAATTGTTTTATTGAGACCTGTTTCCTTTGCTGTCGCATTGCAAGATTCTTCAGAATTCACGGGTTTGCCGTAATTTGACATATTCAGTGCTCGATAAGTATGTCTGGTCCAGTTTTAACAATAATAATAATAATAGCTTTATTTCAAACAGTCATAGACATACGGTGAGTTGAAATACATAAAAAAACATGAAATATTTATACACTAAATACACATATGTATACATATTTAGAAATTTCGAACTTAAGGTATAGGTATTGTTATTCTACAGTAGACCAATTTAAATACTCTTGTACATTGTATGGATCTCTTAAAACCAGATATTTGAAGATTTCTCTTTTAAATATTTTTTCATTGTTTATATTTCTAATTCTATTTGGCAAATTGTTAAAGAATTTGATACTGGCATAGTAAGGCCCTTTTTCATATTGACTTAAGCGATGTAATGGAAAATTATATAAATCTAAGTTTCTTGTGCCATAATTATGTTTTGATAGTGAGTTCAAAAATTTTGATTTATGTTTAAAGATAAATAACAAACATTCATATATGTATAATCCATATATAGTAAGCATATTGTTCGCTTTAAATTTGTCTCTACATGTTTCCCTAATCGGTATATTAAACATTAAACGAAAAATTTGTTTCTGTACAACAAAAATTTTTTGACACTCTGTGTGGGTTGCTCCACCCCAAAAAATTATACCAAATTTTATTCTACAAACAAAGCATGTAAAATAAATGGTTTTCATTACATTTAACGATAGATATTTTTTTGTAACTCGGAGACAGTAAGTCACGCTACAACCAAGTAATCATGAAGTAACTGGCGGGGCTCCACCATTCTAAAGCAACTCCCAGGATTTCTTTCTGTCTGTCCATGAATAATTTGTTCAGTTCGACCAAGAACCATTATTGAAAATTTCGCTACAATTTTTCTCGACGTGATTGTGGTGTTGACAGACCTTGTGAATAGAAACTCATTTAAAAATGGAAGGACATCATCGGATCGAACATAAATCCATGTTGGCAAATCAGGTATATACCTAATATAAAATCATCCTCGATATCTGATAATAGGACCTTAAGCCGGATTCTTTTGTCCCTTATCTACAGCTCTCCATCTGCCTCCCCTGTATTGTTATGAACTCGCCAGTAAGTAAATTGTGATTGTCACTTGGTCTGTTCTCAACGGCGCTGCTATGAAATGTAAGGCTGATTACGGCCATTTATGGTGCCCATGATGTCTAAACTGTTATCTCTGCAAGATCTACGAATGGATACTACCTTAGGGGATAGGTGGAGGTACAGTCAGCATTTGCCCTCCTTAACTGTTACTGGTTGTGTTGGCCAATCCTAACTGGTAGCCTCACACTGCAATCGGTTTGAAATTGCTCTGAACATTAGCATGCCGTATTTCAGTTTCTTTGTTTATACCAGATAGCAATTCCTGAAGGAACTCTGATTCCTCCTTATCCTTACTGATGGAGATTGCTTAACGGGCATATACAGTGACCTATCGAAAACCATTTTTTCGGACTTAGACTGTAAATGTTGGAAACTTGTACAGTATGTGTCGAAACTAGTCAAGTAATTTGTGAAATAAATTCTATGATTATGTTAAGGTATTAGATTTATTTAATCAATTCCGAAATCCATTTTAATGAAGATAGTGTGTAGTGAAAATATAATGTATCTCATTTATTACTTTTGCAGGAAGAAAAATCGGATGATTCTGTTTAAAGAAGTTAAAGAAAGGAATAATAATCAGATCTGATTGGAATAGATATAATATGAAATGATAATTTTGTTTAAAGATGCTGTACATAAATTTTAGCATAAAGAACTTATTGTGATTTTTTCTCTGTCATCCACACTAATTAATTAAGGCAATATGTATAAAG
Organism: Octodonta nipae; assembly: GCA_034190945.1. Lineage (NCBI taxonomy): Eukaryota > Metazoa > Arthropoda > Insecta > Coleoptera > Chrysomelidae > Octodonta > Octodonta nipae. The sequence goes on from CM067217.1 coordinate 110,251,162, forward strand.
AAGCATTTTATATTTTCTTATTTATTTGATAGTTATTTTTAAGAGAATTATTTAATTGACATGTAAAGCAAATTCATAATAATTACTAAACTATTATTAGGTAATTTGTTATATATGAGTGCTTTATTTTTGTCCTTTCAGATTTCCTTGTTTAGAGTAATTACTCTAAAGAAAATTAAGCACACAAAGCTATTATTCTTAACAATAGTTGAGAATTATAGTATTTGTGCTTTTATTTTGTCATTGCTTGAAAGAATCTGCATATAATGTATAGAGGTTACACACTAGGGTTAGTAAATGAAATGTGATATTCATACCATTTTTATTTACCAGATTTGGTCATTTGGCTTAATTTCATTAAATTAAATCCAGTGTCCTAAAAATAAGAAAGCTTACATTTACAAGTAATTCACAACTACAGTTTATTTCTCATCTATATTATCACGTAAACCAAGTGATTGTTTTTTGTGCTCCTAAAAATTCCCACACCAGTTTGTTGTTTTTGCAACAGTACTTTTTCGAGGCATTAGACATCGGTGACCTGTTCTGAATGCAAAAAAGTGTATTATAAGGATGTAATAACATATCAAGTTGGCCAGAAAATTTTCCGGGACTATCCTCGAAGTGCGTCGACTGTATGCCGGGTCAGAATAATAGTTCAACTGATATGAATGCTACAATATCTAAGTTAGACGAGCTCCAGTCAACTATAGGTACCTTAAAAAGCAGCACCAATTATTTCTTGGATCGTTGCAATTATCTATACTATTATAAAATTGTAGTTGTCTGTTTGTTTGTTACCTCATCACGTAAGAACTACTGAACTGATTTTGCTGAATCTTGTTTTGTTGCAAAGCTCATAGTTGGACTTAAAATCTGGTATACATTTTATCTCCCTACATTGACAGAAACGGTAGATATAGGGAAAAATCGACTACCATGTTTGGTAATACATACACAATTAGTCAATTGCATGCACCAAATTTACTTGCATCAGCATAGCTTTTAATCAAAATTCGGAATATGCCAATGAAACATGTTTCGATTTAAAAAAAATTCCAACTGATATATCAAGTGTAATTTTACAGGGTGTTCCGTATATAGGATAGGTAGAATTCTATGGTTTTAAAAAATCTTAAAAAAGGTTTATTAGGTGGCCCGTAAGTAGCTGTATATATACAATGTGGTTGAAATAAGGGGGAAGTTATACGGCGTGGTTCGAAAAAGTTATGTTGAGTGGACCATAAACAGTTTTATTACCAGGTAGTTGAAAAACGGGTGGAGTTGCATTATACGTATGCAGGGTGGATAACAAAATGTTATATTGTTAGGGTCATAAGTGGTTGCATATACAATGTTGGTGAAATAAGTATAAAATAGAATTATATTTATACAGGGCGGATAAAAAAATATGTTATATAAGCAGTTAGGATATTTGAATTTTCTTGAGGTATTATTAAAGTGTTAAAATGGGTTGAAAAAATTTTAGAAGTAGTTGTTTATACTAGGCAACACTATAAGTTTCTAGATCCTCGGGTGCACTCGATGAATTCCGGTATCTTTCGCGGGCAGAGCAAGCATAGAATCTACAAAATCTTAAATAACCACAAATCAATAAATTACTACACTGTACATTTTATAACAATATAGAGTCTTCCGGTTTTTAAGAATAACTGTTAACTTTACATTTTATAATTAGACACGAATTTCAATACTTTTTATGATCTAATGCAGTTTTTGAGCTCTTCGTTTTTGAGAAAGTTTTACCTAATCTTGTATAAGTTTTTGCTAATAGTTTACAGTTACTATTTTAAATTCTGGTAACAACATATTATTTCGCAATTTTGCCTACTATAAGTTTCTATCTGCTAAGAGTAACTCGAACACCTTGGTTGTATTATGTACTGAGAACCCTAGCTCCCCAGGACTAATAAATTTATCCCACTTAATCCCTGCAGGACTAGAACTTTATCTTATTTTGAACTGCCAGGACTAGGGAATTTTATCCTACTTTTAAATTTTAATTGTTTTTCATTGTCTGATTATTGGAATATTTGGAATATACAGACTTTCCAATAATTGTGGTGTTATTCACAAGTAATTCTAAAAATGCAAACTAGAGATGCCACAACCATCATTCAGAAAACTTATTACTTATTTATAATTTTTAAGAATATTTACAGTAGGTATGAAGACCCAAAAATCCCAGAAAACACAATATGCAACTTGGAGTTTTCTTTCTGACATTTGAAAAATATTCATAACCATATGTACAATTCTGTTATGAAGTCACATTATTTGTTTTCTTTCCTTAAAAAACGGTATTAGTTACAGTGAAGTAATTACAAGTTGTTTTTATACACTTTTTATGTGATTTAGGTTATATAACCGTCACATAATTTTGTAAAAGATTTAATATAAATACTTGTATTGTAACTTCAAAAGGAAATTGTGTTGATCATTTAACATATACCTAAGTATTGTGATCTAACCTATGTATGTGATCTAAAATAATTGAGTTGCTTCATTATACTATTTATTGAGAACCCTCATAAGTGCCATGCAGTTAATTCTTATAATTAAGGAGTAGGTAGAAAAATATAGCATTTAATATAATTTTTTATTGAAATATATTGCAGGAGACTATTAAGTAACATTTTTTATATTATACCGAAAGTTTAAACTACATAAACATATATTTAATTTCACAATGATATAGGTTTAGTCACATTTTACAGCTATTACTGTCAAATCTATTGTGGTGAATACCATTTTCTATCCTTGCATTTTATCTTACAGATAATTTATTTAAATTATACAGTCCCATGCATACATTTTTGCAAGATTTTGCGTTTGGATAGAAGTTAATTTTTCAATACTCTTAGTGCTCTAGATATGGAACATTTACATCTCAATGTAACAAGGTGGCGTTTACCTAAAATAAAGATGTATTTGAAATCTAAAGGTTGGGTTCTAAAATATTGTTGTAAAGTCCGTGGGTTGAATTCAAAATTATAAAACTAATATTCACTTTCACTTTTCTAGAACTTTATTTACATTAAAACAGCTGATTCAAATACAATAACAATCCCATATACGCTAGTCGTCGCGGTATAACTGAACTGGCGTGCTTCCTTTATAACACCAGCATCGAATTCTCCAGTAAAAATCATCATCACTCCTTCCGCTGCCGAATCTTTTCGAGAATCGTTTTTTTTATCTTAAAGCGTTTGTTGTCGTACTGAAATGAAACAGGGTCGGCTTTGGGTAAATTTCGTAACACTGCCCCCCCTTTAATTCTGATCGTCCCGATCAGAAACATCCCCTCCATGGTAGGGAGCGAGTCGATCTAAATGAACCACCTTCAATTTAGCCTTGGGGTTTCGACGGATCCGGTAGACGAAGTCATTAAGCCTCTTGACCACCTCGTATGGACAATCCCAGGCGGGTGTAAGCTTTGGGGATTTACCCTTGCTCCGTTGGGGGTTGTACAGCCAGACTTTGTCCCTCTCCTGGAACCCGACTGAATTGACCTTGAGGTCGTATCGCGTCTTCATCCGGTCACTAGTGGCCAACATCTGCGTTCGGGCTAATTCGTGTATTGCCAGCATGTTATGTCGGAGCTGGTCGGCATAATCGTCGATGTCTTTGGGAGGTTCTTCGGGGGAGCCAAATGCCAAGTCGCATGGTAATCGCAGCTCCTTTCCGAATAGGACCCTGGCTGGGGTAAGGCCTGTACTATTATGTACAGCAGAGCGATATGGCAACAGGAATAGGGGAATATGCTCATCCCAATCACGCTGGTTATTGCTGACGACCTTGGATAGGTGTTGTTCCAAGGTCCTATTGAATCTTTCCACCATTCCGTCTGACTGTGGGTGTAATGGTGTTGTTCTCGTTTTCCTGATCCCCAACATCGTGCAGACCTTCTGGAATACATTCGATTCGAAGTTACGCCCCTGGTCTGAATGTAATTCCATCGGGACGCCAAACCTGCTGAATAGTTGTTCTACTAGCACCGCCGCTACCGTAGTTGCCTCTTGGTTGGGTATCGCCTCAGGCCATTTGCTGAAGTAATCCATTGCGACCACAATGTATTTGTTCCTCCTCTCAGACTCGGGAAACGGACCGACGACATCGATGGCAATTCTCTCAAATGGGACGCCCACATTGTACTGCTGCATTCTGCCCTTGGTCCGGGTTTTCGGGCCCTTACTGGCTGCACAGGTGGCACATTTGCGGCGCCAAGCTCTGACGTCTTCGAAGTAGTTCACCCAGTAGTACCGCTGGCGAACTTTGTGTAGGGTTTTATTCATGCCCAGGTGGCCTCCGGTAATTCCATCATGTACTTGGGTCAGGATGGCTGGTACCTTTTTTTTTCGGAACTACCAGTTGGGACTTGGTTTCCCGTCCATCAGCGCTTTCCCAAACTCGCTTGAGCATTCCATTGTCTACTCTTAGAGAGTCCCACTGAGCCCATAACGATTTCAGCACGCCAGAGTATCTAGCTACCTCGTCCCATCGTGGCCTGGGTGCCCCTCTCATTTTGAGTGACAAGATTGGTTCGATGTCTGGATCAGCCATTTGGTCCTGGATGCACTGTTCCGTTGTCCAGTCTTCATTGGCCTACACTCGGATCTGCCTGTTCGGATTAAGAAATGGCGACCATAGAGGTATTTGTGGAAATGGTCTACAGCCCTTCTTTCTGGTTTCGAGAATCCACGGCTGTAGTACTCGATCACCCTCTCTTCACCATCTTGCACCTGGAATAGGACGGCCCCCAAACCGGTGTTGCTGGCGTCGGTGTCTAAGATGAACTTGCCGGACTGTATAGGAAAGGCTAGGATTGGGCTGGAACATAGTGCTGCCTTCAGTCGTCTGAAAGATGTTTCGCAATCCTGATTCCAACGGAAGGTCTCCTTCTCTGTGGTCTGCCGATGTAGAGGGGCGGCAATGGTGGCAAATCCCTCAACAAAACGCCGGTAGTATGAACAGAGGCCCAAGAAGCTTCGGACTTCATGCTTGTCCCTCGGGACTGGCCAATCACGGATTGCTTCTATCTTGTCCTCGTTAGTGCGGATTCCTGACTCGGAAACGACGTGGCCCAAAAACTACTTCTTTTTGGAACAAAGAACACTTCTTCGGGTTGAGTCTCAGGTTGGCGTTATTAATTCTGGAGAATACTTCGCCCAGGTTCTTCAAATGGTCGTCGAATGTCTGGCCCATGACTAGAATGTCGTCGAGGTATACTAAGCACGTCCTCCATGTTAACCCGCTCAGTACATACTCCATTAGCCTCTCAAATGTAGCGGGTGCATTACATAACCCAAAGGGCATGACCGTGAACTGAAACAGCCCTTTACTGGTGGAGAACGCTGTCTTCTCTCTGTCGTTTGCGTGTAGACCAACCTGCCAATATCCACTTTTTAGGTCTAGTGTGGAGAACCAACGGGAGCCTGCTAGTGTGGTCAAAGTGTCATCGATTCGGGGTAGTGGATAGCTGTCTTTCTTCGTGACGTCATTCAGCTTTCTGTAATCCACACAAAATCGGGTGGTTCCATCCTTCTTTTTAACTAGCACTACGGGAGCAGACCATGGGCTGATGGATGGCTCAATAACTCCATTTTGTAACATGGACTCGAAGTTTTTCCTCGACTGTCTGTTGTTGGCCCAATGGTAGTCGTCTAGGTGGTATTCTGATGGGTTGAGCCTTTCCGGTATCTATTCGATGCTGGATGATGTTGGTGCGACCGGTGGTTCCATCTTGACTGTTAAAAATTTTCCAGTGCTTTGTGATAAATTGCTCGGCTTTCTTCTGATTCTCTGGTGTCAGGTGTGTCAAATGGTCAGCAAACTGTTGTAGGAACTCTTTACTGGTCCCTGTCTCCTTCACCGACGTCGGGTACTCTTCTTCGCAATTGATGATGGTCTCTACTGGCTCGAAACAAGCTATCTCTTGACCATTGGCAATTCTGATGTCGTGGTTGGACAAATTCAGGACTCTGATTGGTATATCTCGTCCGGTTTTAACTATAGCCCGTCCAACTAAGTAATCATGAATTGAGTGTACGGGCTCCACCATTCCAACGCAGCTCCCAGGATTGCTGTCTAGCTGCCCATGAATAATCTGTTCCGTTCGACCGGGAATTCTAGCTGAAGACTTTGCAACAATTTTTATGGAGGTGACTGAACTGTTGACGGGCCGTGTCAATACAAATTCCTCATTTAGGAACCGAAGAACATCATATCTCGGGTCGAACATAAATCCATGCTGGCTAATTAAGTCCATTCCCAGTATAAAATCGTCCTCAATATTCGCTACCAGGACCCTATGCCGGATCATGTTGTCCCCTATCTGTAGCACGACATCTGCCTCACCCTGTATTGACATGGACTCGCCTGTGACTGTTCTGAGCTGGATGTTATTGGTAACTGGCCGAATTTCTGATGCTCTCAAAACCCTGGACTTGGCAATGGACACATCGGCGCCGGTGTCGATGGTGATGGTAACTGCTCGCCCATTGATGGTGCCTCTGATGACTAGGCTGCTGCTATCTCGGCAAAATCCCCGGATGGATAACGTTTTGGGGGCTGGTGGAGGGACAGTCAGCATTCGTCCCCCTAAGCTGACTTACTGACGGTCCCTGGACATGTGGCTGTTCTGTTGATTACCCCTGGTCGGTGATCGTTCAGGTGGCCTCACTCGACAATTACGTTGGAAGTGCCCTGTCCGTCCGCAACGGTAACATGGTGCCAGTTCTTTGTGACCGTTCTAATATTTTGTTCCGACCAGCCAGCAGCGCTTGAAATGGTGACTCTGACTCTTCCTGGTTGAAGGAAACTGCTCGGATCCTCGGCTTGGACATGTTCATGACGGCCTTTACTTCCAAAGCCCGAAGTAGAGCTTCATTACTTTTCTTGACGCCACTTAGTCTTAGATTTCGCTGTACTTCCACATCTCTGATGCCGTTTATGAAACTCTGTGTGGCCAACTGGTCTTTCGTTTCCTCTGGCAGGTCTGGGTAAGACAAGTGCACTAACCGTCTAATTTCTGCTTCGAATTCTTGGAGGCTTTCACCGGATTTTTGCGTTTTTCCACTCAGTTGGACTTGGTATACCTGACTCAAGGATGTTTGTCGTAACGTTTGTCCAGGATGGCGATGATCTTGTCGAAATTGCCTTGTTCCTCGACTGGAATGCTTTGGAGGAGTTATAGGGCCGGACCACTTAGCGAAATTACCAGAGAAGTAGATTTTTCTTGATTATCCCATCTATTAGCTGTAGCCACGGCCTCAAGTTGTCGTTTATACATGGGCCAAGATGAACTGCCGTCGAATGTGGGTGGTTCACTAAAGGAACTAAAGGAACCTTTGGTACTCACGGTGTGCTAGAATTTTCCTCGCTGTAAGTCCTGTTGCATTTTTTTGATTTCTGTTTCTACCTTGTTTTGGATGGCACTGATTTTATCTTGTACTTCATTTACTTCACTTTGTACCTACCGTGTTTTTAATGGAACTGATTTCAAATTTCACCTGGCTCTGGATGGAATCGATGTCATCTACTTTGATTTCAAGAGTCTCCACATTACTTTTTAGGGTCTTTATGTCGTCGTTTATTCATTTTATGTCTGATTCAACTATTTTCATTCTTTGATTAACTGTTTCATTAACTTGCGATACTATTTGCATTAATTGTTCAAATTGTAATTGCCTTTTTTCTTCCGTTACTTTAAAATCATTTTGTCTCTGTTCATCTAATAATTTAAATTCATTTTGTCGTTTTAATTCAATGTGATCTTGTTTTTCTTCAAATTTCGAGAACAATCCTTCAATTAAATTATGTTGTTCACTTTTCATCGTGGAAACTAGATTTTGTTGTTCGCTTTTCATCGTAGATTTTCTAATTCTATTTTTCGTTTTTCAGCAAAAGATTTTACTAACCTTTGTTGGATTTCTTCTTGATGTTGTTTTTCCTTCTTGTCACGTTTTTCTATAATCTGTGCAATTTTCTCGTCCAGTCCCTCTGTAACCTGCTTGACTATTTTTTTGGCAGTTTCGTCCATGCTCCGTGTTTCCATAAATCAAATTACGATTTTAACTGCACTTAATCCCACTTCTGACACCAAATGTTGTAAAGTCCGTGGTTCAATTCAAAATTATAAAACTAATATTCACTTTCACTTTTCTAGAACTTTATTTACATTAAAACAGCTGATTCAAATACAATAACAATCCCATATACGCTAGTCGTCGCGGTGTAACTGAACTGGCAATCGTGGCGTGCTTCCTTTATAACACCAGCGTCGAATTCTCCAGTAAAAATCATCATCAATCCTTCCGCTGCCGAATCTTTTCGAGAATCGTTTTTTTTATCTTAAAGCGTTTGTTGTCGTACTGAAATGAAACAGGGTCGGCTTTGGGTAAATTTCGTAACAATATGATAAATACCTACATACTGTTTACATGTAATCTTAATCAGTACAACATAGTTTTATTTGTTGACAATTGCACAGTCATCCATAACCTAACAAACACCACAAGGCCAAACAACATTGTAAAATGTCAAAATCCCATATAGATGTTATATACGTCGTAAACAATACTTAGAATAATAATATGACAACACCGAGTAACCGGTCAAATGAGTCGTTCACATGGTGTCATATTACACGATATAGCGATTCCCAGGAAATACGCAAATGCCCATCGCACGTGTAAAACTGCTGACTGCTGACAAAGCAACATATAGCTTATAAATGCACATGCGATGGCTGTTAGCATCATTAAGTGTATCGCTTTCATTTATTTCATTTATATTTTATAACGTAACTTTCAAGTAAAATATTTAATTTGTGTTTCAAATAAAAATATATTTTTTTAAAAAGCATTTGTGTTTGTGAAGATATAAAATTGGCGCAGTCAGTAGGATTGTTCCAAAACGACTAGAACACGAGAATTCTATCTAGTCGTGGTGGTTTCCAAACCTTCGTGGGACAATCAACCTCTTTCTGGAGACACAAATGGAAGCGAGCTAGCACCAGGAACACGCAACGGCTAACCAGTGCAGTCAACTTACAGAACAGTCCATGCCAGGAATTATATTGTAAGGATTACGTTATTATTTTATTATCCATTTATGATACACTTAATCACCTTTTCTATCATCAAAGATAAATCCTTTAATATTCCTTAAATATTTGAAACATATTACATTACTACCTTCAATATATTGTTAATTTATTTTGAGTAAAAGTGCAAGGTAAGAAATTTTTGACCAATTTTGATATATATTGATAATTACACATTAAATTTATACCATTATTTTGAACGACAACTTATAATAACCTGATCTAATTATTTTAATATCTATCTATTTTCACATTTATTTATTTACACATTGATATACGTTTTACCATTGTCAATTCGACAATATAATCTGATATAGATTTTTAATATTGTGCAAATACTTTATTCTTAAACAATCTGACTACTACAAGGCAAGGTGCAGCCACTCCAACTGTGGAGCCCTATAAAATTTCCGAGATTTTTGCGATAGTGCCGGAGTACGACGGTAACCCTATATTTTTAAATACTCACAGTATGGCGACCGATAACCAACAGGTCCTACTTATCCTCCACATAAAAAATAAAAACTCCGTGACAGGGCAGCAGAACTAGTAAATTCGCGAAACCCTACACAATTGACTGACATTGTAACTCTTTTAGAAAACCATTTCGGAGACCCTTGAGACCTATCAGCGCTCATTCAGGATCTCCAACATATGAAACAATTACCATCCGAATCACCCTTAACTTTTTCTACTAGAATTCAGACCCACCAGGCAAAAATGCTGGCAGCGGTCACAAAACAAAATTTGACTAGTAAGGAAAAACAAGCCCAAATAGATTTAATTGAACCTATGGCACTAAACGGCCTGCTTACAGGCCTAGAGCCAAAAATGGGACAATTAATTCGAGCAAGTGACCCGAGAGATATTTTAACCGCGATCTGTAGAATCAAAAGAGAAATCCAATTGAACCATCTCGAAACTCAAAAATTTTCTAATTTCAAAACTACAACTCCGTCCTTTAGAAGACCGAATCAATTGCCACCTCCAAAACAATGTACATTCTGTAAGAGAATGGGCCACTCAGTTAATGAATGCCTCATTAGATCGAGGCAATTCCAACAAAACCAAAGCTTTGGACAAAATCAAAGTTTTGGACAAAATTTCCAAAGACCTCGCCCTCCATTCGCCCAACATTCCAACTAACAAAATTACCAGCAACCTCGTCAAACAAACTTTCCTCCCAATAGGAGTTTCCAACAACAACGCCCATCAACAAGCAATCAACCCCCAAATACAGACCAATTTAAACCGAACCCTAATTTTTACCGCCAACAACGTACTCATCACCTAAATAATCATGAGTTCGAAAATCATAGATTTGAACAAACCTATTCGAACCCAACAAACAACCAGTACCAATACACAGATTACGACAATACCGACTATTTTTCCTACGACAATTCCCACAATGACTTTTGCGATTACTTTAAAACAGACTTTGAGAGCGAGAACTTATATTACATCACCGATGCATTCAACACCTACAAACTTCTTGTGGATACCGGTGCAGGACTCTCTATTTGTAAGCCAGAAACTCGCAAACGATTCGGGGAAAGGTTCCAAGAAAATGTCGTCATCCAGGGAATAACTAACGAGAAAATTCATATCAACGAATCGACTCTCGTCCCGTTTAATATCAATGATCCTCATAAGGTTTACATTTGCAATATCGATATCGAGTTCGATGGATTGTTAGGTTCCGATTTCCTGGAACATTATAATTGCATCGTTGATTTCGAAAAGAAGCAACTAGTAACGAACTTCAAAACACCGTTATATAAAGTAACAGACGATTTAATCAGTAAAGACATCCCCAAAAAATTTTCATGTGACCCCGTCAACACAATTTCTATTCAATCACGTACAGAGCAAATCTGTAAACTTACTTGCAACCTTAGAGATACAGACGCCTTATTAACAGGCATAGAAATTGAAAAAGTCCATCTTCCGAATGCTCTAGTAAAAGTCGATATTAATGGTCAATTTCTGACATCCCTATTAAATACAAATGCCATCCCTAAAACTATAAATTTCACTGACATTAAACTTGAACCTTTACAACAGTTCAGTGTGAATTCTATTTCACAAACCCAACCAACAGACAACAACATACTAGAACGACAAGAGCAAATTTTCAATCAACTTCGACTTGACCATTTAAACGAAGAAGAATCCGACTTAATATCGCAACTATGTCTTAACTACTCTTGACATATTTTATCTCGAAGGAGACCATCTGTCATTTACCAACGAAATTAAACATACTATCGAGACTAACAACTCTAGACCAGTTTTCACGAAATCTTATCGATACCCTCAGATTCATAAAGAGGAAGTTAAATCCCAAGTAACGAAAATGCTAGATGAAGGTATTATACGCCATTCAAACTCGCCCTGGTCCTCCCCTATATGGGTAGTACCGAAAAAACTGGACGCTTCAGGAAAGCAAAAATGGCGCGTTGTAGTTGATTATCGAAAACTCAACGAACTAACGGTTGATGACAAATATCCTCTCCCTAACATTTCGGACTTTTTTGATCAACTTGGCAAATGCCAATATTTCACAACACTTGACCTCGCCTCAGGATTCCATCAGATTGAGATTGACCCAAAAGACATTTCCAAAACCGCGTTTACCGTTGAGAATGGGCACTACGAATTAGTAAGGATGCCCTTTGGTCTAAAGAATGCCCCTTCAACATTCCAGAGGGTTATGGATAACATTCTTTTAGGAACTCAAAACGAACGTTGTCTCGTCTATATGGACGACATAATCGTATACTCTTCCACTATCAACGACCATTTGTCTCGTCTTACTGATGTTTTTAAAAGCCTACGAAAGGCAAACCTCAAAATCCAACCCGACAAGTGCGAATTTCTTCGCAAAGAAGTCTCGGACATCTGATTACCAAAGATGGAGTTAAACCGAATCCATCAAAGGTAGAATGTATATTGAAATTTCCTCAACGCCAAAATCAAAAAGATATCAAATCCTTTCTGGGATTAGCCGGCTATTATCGTCGATTCATACCCAATTTTGCAAAAATTTCAAAACCACTCACAAAATTGCTGCAAAAAGATGTTTCATTCTATTTCAGTTCTGAATGCGTTAATTCTTTCAATGAATTAAAGCAAGCCCTCAGTTCGACCCCAATTTTAATTTATCCCGACTTCAATGAGCCCTTTATTTTGACAACCGACGCTAGCGCATTTGCAATCGGCGCTGTGCTTTCACAGGGACCAATAGGCAAAGATCTGCCAATTGGATATGCATCTAGAACCCTCTGCAAAGCTGAGACCCGATACTCCACTATAGAGCGTGAGACCCGATACTCCACTATAGAGCGTGAACTTCTGGCTATTGTTTGGGTCGTTAAACACTTCAGGCTAATAATTTTTGGACGAAAGTTTAAACTCCTGACCGACCACCGCCCGTTGTCGTGGCTCTTTTCTATTAAAGATCCAGGTAGTCGACTTGCCAGATGGCGCCTCAAACTCGAGGAGTACGATTATGAAATTATATACAAACCGGGAAAAGTAAATAACACTTCACGATAACTCCCTTAAACGAAAACGAAAACAGTGACACAGAACAACTTGAAACCGACGACGAAGACACCTCAATTTTTACAGAATTCCGGACATTCGTCGAACGGTATAAGACCGTCTCACTTATCGACTATAGTAAAATTCAGTACTCCAAATGTCAACTCCTTGATAGAGAAAACAAAAATATCTTAGTTTTCTTTCAATCCGGCAATTTAAAAGATTTTCATAACCAAATTCTTGAGGATATCTTCGAAGAGAATGCCGACTTCGAGCAATTTAAAATCAATATTTTCAATAGTAAAAGCGTTCCCTTACCAACTGATTTCGACACTGTGAACGAGGTATTATTTGCCTCAATTTACAAGAGCAAAGACCTTCTAACTGACTCTGAACTATACTGCGTTGAAAATAACTTAGACCTACCTATACTCGAAATGCTTTCGTTTATATTCGCAGAACAGACATAAAGTGGAAAGTCTGTCAGAACATAACAAAGACAGTAGGAAGAGATCAAGTGCCAATAATACTAGATCAATTCCATAACGGTAAAAACAACATACACAGACGAATTAAAGAAAAGTATAACTGGCAAGGTATTACAAAAGACGTAGAAAACTTCATTAGAAACTGTCAAATCTGTCAGACAACTAAAGCTTTCCGAAAAAACCTTGACAATCCCTTAGTAGTAACCGAAACTCCAAGAACCCCCTTTGAAAGGATAAATATCGACATTCTGGAAGTTCCTAGCAAAAATTATGCCTTTACTATCAGAGATGAACTAACTAAATATTCCCAGGCCTACCCGATTAGCGACAAGTCCGCTAAAACTGTCGTCAGTACACTCTTGGTGTTTTTCCAACACTCCGGAACGCCTCTGAGAATACACTGCGACTACGGTCGTGAATTCGACAATGCACTCCTCAAAGACCTTTGCAAATTGTTCGATATTAAACTTTCTTACTCTAGTGTAGGACACCCCCAATCTAACGGCTCGTTAGACCGTTTTCATTCAAATTGTTAGATATGATCCGTATTCATAAAGCCGAGCACCCTGACGAACACCCCTTCAATATTCTGCCATACGCAATTATTACTTACAACAACTCCGCTAACAAAACTCATGGGTTCACACCCTATGAACTCGTTTTCGGACACACGTCTAGCCGACCACCTGAAACCCTCTATAACGAAAAGGACTTGATTTCTAAATACATCAGAGACTTAAACAATCGTATCTGACAGTACTACAAAATAGCACGCGAAAGAACCGATACTCAAAAACAGAAAGCCAAAATTCGATTCGATAAACATGTTTCGGACAAAACTCCAAATTATCAAGTAGGTGACAAAGATAAACTACTAAATAAATTTAACGGACCTTTTCAAATAGTCAGCTACTTTACTTAATTCTCGTACTAACCAAAAAACCAAAGTAAACTTTGACCGTATGAAACCTTTCACAGAAGACTGATTTCTTTACAGGGTCATCCTGCTGTTCGGATCGGCAGCATCCCAATTTGAAATAAACCCAATCAATAACACCCTAGGGATTTATTATCATAAAGAATCACGTATAGCCGTGTCAAATCACAAATGGACTCTTCTAGTTCATAGAAATCTCTCCGCTCTAGAACAAGCTTTCGCTACCAACGACAGAATTCTCGATGCACTAACTTTATCACTAAAAACTAACGTCCACCCAACCAAGGTATTCCGTGCTGACGTTCAATCACACATCAAGTTACTTAACCAAATCTCAAACTCTGTCAAAAACAAATTCACGGAAATCCACATGGACACTCGAAGGTACAAACGTGGATTAATCGATGGCGCCGGATCAATTTTCAAAGCCATAACTAGTAACTTAGACGCCGCCGACGGCGAGTACTTCACCAACAGTATAAATAGTTTAAACAAAGGACAACTGCAGGTCGAAAACCTTTTGAAAACTCAAATCAGTTATAAAGAACTTTAACGAGACTATTCAACACATTCAGATCGACGAGAAAATATTTAACGAAAATATTCGAAAAATGGAAAATATGATTCGTAAAGTAAACGACAAAATGGCTTACGTGGAAACAAAACTTTCATTTCTAGCAATGACGGAAAAACTGATGGAAAATTATCTCTTTCTAGAAGACAACTTAAATGATGTTCTTAATTCCATAACTTTTGCCCGTCTAAAAATTATCCATACTTCAATTTTAACTCCCGAACATTTCATTGCCGCCTTACAGGAAATATCACAGAATCTCGTGAAAAATAATTTACCTTTGCCCCGTCAAATATTCAAGTATTGCACGATACTTGGAAATTACAGAATTTGAAGCTTTTCAAACAGATTCCGACCTTGTATTTATACTCAGAATTCCACTTATTGAACAGCAATCATTTACTGCTCTCCGCTTATACCCAATCCCCATCTATGATGATAGAACTGGGTTATACAATGTACTTTCATTCACTCATAAATATATAGCAAAAAACGACGATTCCTTACTGTATATTCCGATAACAGACCTTAGTGCGTACAAACCGTTGAACAATCAAAATAAATTGTGTTCCGAACTCTATGCGTATCCGATAGACACAAATGCTTTGTGCGAGGCCCAACTTTTAAGAAATTTAAAAAAAGTGCCGGACAATTGTCACAGTGCCGTGATTTCTGCTCAAGGGTACCACGTTCAAAAACTCGAAACCAACGTGTGGTTAATTATGGTTACCGAGCCTCTCAGTACTACCATCACCTGTACCGACATCAATACAAAACCCTTAACACTCATTATTAACTCTTTACTAAAGCTTCAGAAAGATTGCAGTGCCTTCTTTGGGATAACTAAAATCGAAGCAGAAGCCACAAAAAGCAGCAACACCCTTGACAACTATCAACCAGTTTTTATCCCTTTTAACTGCTGCGATACCATACCAGAAAAAATTGTCGTTCCCGAACTCAAACCTTTGAAGCTCCATGAATTGAATTTCGAGGAGTTAAACGTCGCAAACCACAAACTCAACGACTATTCAAAGGACCTAGACGAATTAATAAATCAGCCATTCGTCAAAAAGAACATTTCTTGGTTCACCTACGTGACAATATTTTCCATTATAATAATTGTCGCTGTATTTGTCCTACAAACGCTTTGAAGTAAACACAACACAACCAGCGTCCATCACCCACAACCAGAATTACAAAATTGTTGCCAAGATTGAGACCGAACCTCCCACAGAACGAAACTGAAGACAAGCTAAATACCCCAAAATAATTTCAAAAATTCTTTTGTAAAACCTATTTATTGCTAAAAAGTATTGTTTTAGGTTTTATTTTTAAGGACCTTAATGCTAATTATATTTTTATTTTATACATTTATACAATTTACGCTATTTTATTCACTTTTGCTGTCTACAAATTTCATATGTATACAACCTTTATATTTTATTATTTTACAAATTCTATTTTCAGAAAAGTTCCTGTAAAACAGCAACTTTTTCTTTGTGAATGGAGTTGTTATATACGTCGTAAACAATAATTACAATAATAATATGACAACACCGTGTAACCGGTCAAATGAGTAGTTCACATGGTGTCATATTACACGATATAGCAATTCCCAGGAAATACGCAAATGCCCATCGCACGTGTAAAACTGCTGACTGCTAACAAAGCAACATATAGCTTATAAATTCACATGCGATGGCTGTTAGCGTCATTAAGTGTATCGCTTTCATTTATATTTTATAACGTAACTTTCAAGTAAAATATTTAATTTGTGTTTTGAATAAAAATATATATTTTTTTAAAAGCATTTGTGTATGTGAAGATATAAAATATATATAGGCCGGAAAGCAACGAGTGCATCCGAGGATCTAGAAAGTTATAGTGTTGCCTGTTTATACTGGGTGGTTGAAATATAAGATGGAAGTGGAATTATAGTTAATAGGGTGGTTAAAAAAATGTTTTATATCCACAAGTAGTTTACAAGTAGGATATTATAGGATGGTTGAAATATGTAGCAGTATGAATACAGCTATACAGGAAGGTTTAAAAATATTATAAACGAATGTTATGATCCACAAGCCGTTTCATATACCGGATAGATGAAATATAGGGTGGACTAGAATTCTAAGTACATAGAGTGGTGACAAAATTTTATATTGGGTGGCCCATAAGTAGTTGCATATAAAAGGTTGTTGAAATATAGCGTGGAGTAGAATAATAATTATACAGTGTGGGTAAAAAAAGTTAGAAGAATTTTGTTATATAGGGTAGCGCATGAACTGTTGCATATGTGAAATATGGGGCGAAGTCAAGTTATCGTTATACAGTGTGATTCAAATGGACAAAATGCACAAATAGGATGTTTGAAATATAGGGAGGAGTAGAGTTTTAAGTAGTTTAATCTTTAAAAATTGTTACATAGGGTGCTCCATAAGCAGTTGCAGTTTTGGTGAAATTTATTGGGAATTAATGGATTTATATTTATACAGGGTGGTACAAAAAATGTCAAACTGGGTGGCCGATAAGTAGTTGCACATACAAGATGGTTGCAATAGAGGGTGGAGATGAATTATAGTTAAATAGTGTGGATAAAAAATTGTTCTATTTTTTTAAAGATAGAACATAAGCTGTTTGCATAAATGCAATATCTGAAACATGGGACGAAGTAAAATTATAGTTATGCAGTGTAATTAAAACCTGTTAGAAAAAGTTGCATATACGGGGTAGTTGACATATAAGGTGGAGACAAATTGTATTTTCCAGGATAGTTAAAAAATATCACAAAAATGGTTATTTAGCGTAGTTATATAGGATGGTTAAAAAACGGATAGACCAGTAAGTTATAATGGGTGACTAATTGATATTTTAAACATAGATGGAAGTTATAGCTATAGAAGGCAGTTCTTAAAAACATTGAATAAAATTGTTATGTAGGGTGACCATCAACAGTTGCGGTTTGAGTGAAATGGGTTGGGGATTGGTGAATTTAGTTATACAGAGTGGTACAAAAATATATGGTGGTTGAGATCGGGGCTTTTACAGGGTGGATTAAAAAATGTTAAAAACGTTTTGTTATTTAAGGTAGACCAGGAACAGTTGCATCATGCCACATGAAATACCTGAAATATGGAGCGAAGCAAAATTATGTATTGTGTTTAACACAATGTTAGAAAAAGTTGCATACGAGTATAAAGGCCGGTTAAAATTATAGTTTACGAAGTGGCTCAAAAATTATCCGAAATAATTGTTATATAACATATAGGGTGGAGTAGAACTAGTTAGGTAATTAAAAATTTTTATATTGGGTGAAAAATAAACAGTAGGATATACAGGATGGTTGCACTATAGGACGAAGCTGAGTTACAATTATACAAGATGGTTCCAAAAAAATTTTGAATAAAATTCTTATATAATATGGCCCTTAAGCATCTAGTTTTAATTTTATAATAGCGAAATGACAGAATTAACGGATAAAGTTAAACAGCTGCAACAATCAAAGATGAACAGCATTGAAATAAGTGGGATTCACGAGACTGCCTCAGCGAGTGTCGTTAATATTGTTATAAAGTTTATTTTCCCCGCCACTGGAGACACCTCCTACATTAGTCATTCCGATGAAAATAAAACATTAACCACCTGGGATTATAAAAACGGCACTATCCGAAATCTTCTATGGGGCAAAAAGCGTTGACCTCGAAACTTCGCCAACAATGGAATACCATCTAGAACTACGAGAGAATTCGATGTTAATTATAAATGGACATTGTACAGCTTGCGTAGTATTAAGTTTTGTAAATAAATAAATAGTGGATTTATGTGTGTGTAAAATAAACTGTAAAGTGTGTAAATATCAGTCTTGAATTTATTTTGAACCCACGAGATTTATTGTAATTTGTTGTCAGAAGTAGGATTAAGTGAAGTTAAAATCATAAATGGATTTATGGTTACAACTCGAAGCATGGCAGAAATGGACAAGCCTACCAAAAAAATATTCAAACAGGTTATGGATAAACTAGACAAAAAAATAACTCCGATCGTTGAAAAACATGACAAAAAGGGAGAAACAAAATCAAGAAGAAATCCAACAAAAGTTAGTCAAATCTTTTGATGAAAAACGTAAAATAGAATTAGTGAACCTTGTAACTAATATAGATAAAAAACAACAAAATCTTGTCACTTTCATGGAAAAAAAAACAACAGAATTTAATTGTGGGATTATTCTCGAAATTTGAATTAATCAGACACAAGGATTTTAAAATATTTGAAGAAAAACAAGAACAAATTGAATTAACTAGAAAAAATAAATCTCAAGTATTAGAAGGAAAAAAACAACAGCAATTTGAACAATTGATGCAAATAGTTACACAAGTTAATGAAGCAGTTAATCACAGAATGCCGATAGTGCAGTCAGACATAAAAGAGATAAATGATCACATTAAGATCCTAAAAAAATACCGTGGATGTTGTTGAAATCAGTGCCATCCAAAACAAAGTGGAAACAGAAATTAAAAATATGTCAACAAGATTTGCAGAGGGAAATGGCAGAACACCGTGAGTACCAAAGATTCCTTTAGCAGATCAACATTTGACGGTAGCTCACCACGATCAATGTACAAACGGCAATTTGAAGCCGTGACTGCAGCTAATGGGTGGGACAACGAAGAAAAATCTACCTCTTGTAATTTCTCTAAGGTCCGGCATTAGAGCTTCTCCAAAGCATTCCTGTAGATGAACAAGATAATTTCGGTAAGATCATCGCAGTCCTCGACAAAAGGTACGACAATCAATCGTTAAGCCAGGTATACCAAGTGCAACTGAGTAGAAAAACGCAAAAGACCGGCGAGAGTCTACAAGAATTCGAAGCAGACATTAGACGATTAGTACACCTGTCCTACCCAGATCTACCAGAGGAACCTAAGATCAATTGGCCACACAGAGTTTTATAACTGACTTCAGAGACATTGAAGTGCAAAGGAATTTAAGGCTTAGTGACATCAAGAAGAGTAACGAAGCCTTGCTCCTGACTTTGGAGGTAGAGGCCGTCATGAACATGTCCAAGCCGAGGGTATGAGTTTCCTTCGACCTTTTTTTTTTTGCCGAGGTGAAATCCTATTACGGTTTGGCCATGCGCTTGGTTCAATCATGACATGCTGTATGTGAGGCTCCCGGTTACTGTATACTCAGTAAAACACCTCCAATTGCCCTCTAGGTACCTGGAACTATCAACGAAGATATTGCGTCAGGTACCCAGGCCCCTAGTCCCTAACCTACCAGTTCCCTGATTTCAATCACCTCCCTCTCCTCTATCTCTTTGTCCCTTACCACCCTGGCCAGGAACTCTACAATCACTCCCCACTTTCTCTCGCTCTCCATCAACCGTTTTACGACATTCCTCGCCTCTAGAGCGCACCCCAATTCATTCTCTGCTCGCATTCTATACCCCTGCCATCTTTCACACTCAAAGAAAGTATGTTCAGGGGTATCCACTTGTCCACAGTAAACCCACCACTCATCCTCCTTCCTCTTGAATCTGAACAGATACTGCCGAAAGCACCCGTGTCCAGACAGCAGCTGTGTTAGATAATAGCTGGACTGCTTTCAGGTCTCTGACGAGCCTCCTCGTCCAGGACGCCGTTCCCGCATCCTCACTTCTCCATTCCCTCTTCCATATATCTAAGGATCTCTCCCTCTCTTCCTTTCTCACTCTCACTCGATCCTCCCCCCTCTCGACCCTTTCAAAGATCCTACTCCTTTCATCGACCTCTATTCCTATAGGAAGCTGCCCCGTAATGACGCACAGCCCCTCGTACGATACCGTCCGGTAAGCACACGACACCCGCAGAAGCATCTGTCTATAGGTGCCCCGAATCATCCGCGCATACGTTCCCACTTTCATAACCTTTTTCCATACCGGTGCGCCATAGAGCAGGATAGACCTAACGGCACTACACAACACCATCCTTTTCTGCCCCCGCGGACCCCCGATGTTGGGGAGTATCCTTGACAGTGCCGCCACCACCCCCTTGGCTTTCTGGGTAGCCCTTCGAATACGCTCATTCCAGATGAGCCTATCATCGAGGGTGATCCCCAGACATTTAATAAATTTTCTAGGGACCACCCTCACCCCGGCCCAAGAGAAGGCAACGCCTCCCCTCTTCCCAAGGGGGCCCCTCAGAATGACGCATTTCGTCTTCTGAGGAGCTACCCTTAGATGGTTCCTATCGAACCACTCCCTGATGATAGCCAAAGTCTCGTTGCCTTTAGCTACCATCTCATCCAGACCCCTGGCCCTCACGATGATTGACAAGTCGTCTGCAAAAGCCAGGCTGACGCATCCCTCTTTCCACGATTCCCTCCCATCTGGCATTAAAGGCATTCTCAACATCCACGCCAATAACAGCCGCCCAAACATACCCAGGATCCATAGCCAGTTGCAAGATTTTGCTCACAGCCTGTATTGTGGACCTTCCCTTTCGAAAGCCGTACTGGTTGTCCAAAAGACCTCCAGCCGCCTCAATCGCTTCCTCCACACGTCCCCTGATAAGATGCTCGTATACTTTGCCGATTACGTCTAACAGGGTAATCGGTCTGTATTTCGTAACGCCCCCTTCCCCTTGACCTTTCGGGATCAGGACAGTTTTCCCTCTCCTCCAGGTTTCAGGAAATCGTCTGTTCCATAGTTCGTTCAGGATTTGAAGAATCCCTCCCGAATCGTGCCGAATGATCGCACTCACCGTTTCTACGAGCACTCCATCAGGCCCAGGTGCTTTACCCGCTTTCAGCCTTCCACGTGCTTGCCCCAACTCGTTCTCTGTGAAAAGCTTCACCTGGCAGTCCTCTTGCCGAGTGAAGCCTTCCGTTTCATTCTGAACGTTAGGGAAGAGTTCCCTAGCGATCCTCAATTTCTCATCCTTATGCAACTCATATGGACTCACCCTGCCTTTCAATTTGGAGGTGACTATCTTATAGCCCTGCCCCCAGACGTCCCCATCCACCTCACTCACCAAACTCCTCCAAGCCTCACGCTTGGCCTTTCCGATAACTTTTACAAGCTTCTTCCGGGCCTCCACATATCCTGCCTTTCTCTCGGTTTCCTCCTATTCTCTACCCACTCTTCCACTTACTCTCGTCCATTCTCTCCTCTTTTTGTTACATTCCTTTCTTACATTCTCCAATGACTCATCCCACCAGTAAGCATGCTCTCCACTTCCTCTCGTTCCCCCTCTCCCACTCCGCATCCCAAGCGCCTGTGCACGCCTGAGGACCCCCGCCAGACCCGCATAACACCCTCCAACGTCCCCGCGGAGAATGTCATACGCATCCTCATTCACACCCCTACCCCGGAAGAGCCCGTCACGACATCGGCGGTTCACTGAGGCTCCCACGTCAAACGCGATGTACCCGTGGAGACTGAGAGATTCCTCAAGGAGGACCCCCCAGCTCCCCAGGCCCCTCGCGAGCGATGGCGAACATAGCGTCACGTCGATGTATGACCGCGATTCGCCTCTGACAAATGTTGGCTCGGCGCCGTTATTCAGGACCACGGCATGCTGTGCCGCAATACCTTCCTCCCACAGGAGACCCTTGGCATCCCTAATGGCTGACCCCCACAACGCTGATTTCACGTTGAAGTCGCCGGCCACCAGGTACTCCCCATTGCTCGCGCGGACCTCCTGGAAAATACAATCTACCAGGGCAGTATACTCCCCCATTCCGATGTTCGGAGACAGGTAGCAGGCCACCAACCTCAAGCACCCAAAATCGACCACTAACATCCCCTCTCCCACTCTCACCCCTTTCACTCCACAGTTCGTGTTTACCACCAGGACCGCGACATCCACCCTACTGTCACACAGCCACTTGCCACCACTCGCGTACTTAACGTTTGATTCAACCGCCAGATTATGCGCATCCCTTGCACGCTCCACATTCACTTGAAGGAACTTAATATCCGACAGGATTACTTTCCTTCCTCACCCTCTTTTTCGCTCTCTCTCCCTCTCGTATACGCATTCTCTTTTTCCTCCTCGAGCAGTCTCCTTCTAAAGAACCTACACGCGGTAGTGTCCCATCTATGCCCTTCCTCACTACACAAATGACATTTGGGCTTACACTTACACTCTTTGGCATGTGTCCCCTGACGCCGCAATTGAAACAACACTACCTCCGATCCTCCCCTTTACATTCACTCGCCGTATGCCCTAAGTCCCAGCACCGGTAGCACTTGTCTAAGTGGACCCTGGGGCTTAGGACACACTTCAACCATCCCACTTTCACACTTTTTGCTTGCGCTGGCCCAACCCCTACAACCATCTTGGTCACCTTGACCTCGCCCTTGGCTCCCTGGACCGAGCCAACGGCAGCAACTACCTTGGCCTCGGTGGTGGCGGCGTCGAGTCCCCTTATTAGTAAGAATGACCCCCCCCCTCACCCCTTATGCGCAAACCCTCTTTTCCGACACACCCCTCCAGTCTCTCGGAGAGCTTTGCTGCCTGCCCCTTTTCGGTGACAAGCAGCAACTCTCCCCGCTTTGTCTCCCTAACTGCTTTTACGTTTACGCCCAAGGAGGAAGTTTCCTTCAACCTGGAAGAGTCACAATTTCAAGTACTGCTGGCTGGTATGGACAAACTACTAGAACAGTCACAGAAAACTGACACCAGAAGAGCATGTTTCAGTTGCAAACGGGCAGGACACTTCCAACGCGACTGCAGAGTGAACGATCACCGACCAGAGGTAACCAACAAAACAACCACATGTCCAGGGACCATCAGCCGGTCAGCTTAAGGGGGTGAATGTTGACTAACAGTGTGTAGGCAGATGTCGTGCTACAGATAGGGGACAACAGAATCCGGCATAGGGTTCCTAGTATCGGAGATTAAAGACGATTTTATACTGGGTTGGGCATAATCAGCCAGCTTGGGTTCATTTTCGACAAGAGATCTTCGGCTCCTATCTGAGGAATTTGTATTGACACGGCCCGTCAACAGCTCAGCGACCTCCATAAATATTGTAGCAAAATCCTCAGCAAGAATTTCCTGTCGAACGGAACAGATTATTCATGGTCAGCTAGAAAGCAATCCTGGGAGCTGCGTTGGAATGGTGGAGCGTGTAGATTCAGCTCATGACTACTTAGTTGGACGGGCTATAGTTTGAACCGGACGAGACATACCAATTAGAGTCCTGAATGTGTCCAACAACGACATCCGAATGGCCAATGAGCAAGCAATAGCTTGTTTCCAGCCAAGAAGAAGTATACGAGACATCGGTGAAGGAGACAGGATCCAGTAAAGAGTTTCTACAACAGTTTGCTGACCATTTGAAACACCTTACACCAGAGGAACAGAAGAAAGGCAGGCAATTTATCGCAAATCATTGGCAAATTTTTAATAGTCCAGATGGTACTACCTGTCGTACAAACATCATACAGCACCGAATAGATCAACCCATCAGAATACCATCTGGGCGACTACCCTTGGGGCAATCGAGGAAAACATCGAGTCTCTGTTGCAAAGGGAGTTATTGAGCTATCGATGCCACTCTGACGACCCTAGCAGGGTCCCGTTGGTTATCCACACTAGACCTAAAGAGTGGAAATTGGCAGGTTGGACTACACGAAAACGACAGAGAGACAGCGCTTTCTACCAGTAAAAGGCTGTTTCAGTTCAAGGTTGTGTCCTTTGGGTTATGTAACACTCCCGCTACATTTGAGAGGCTAATGGAGTATGTATTAAGCGGGTGCATGTCGAGAACATGCTTAGTATATCTCTGACGACATTCTGGTCATGGGTCATACATTCGAGGACCATCTGAAGAACCTGGGCAAAGTATTTTCCGGAATTAAGAATGCCAACTTGAAACTCAACCCGAAAAAGTGTTCGATGTTTCAAAAATAAGTAGAGTTTTTGGGCCACATCGTTTCCGAGTGGGGAATCCGCACAAACGAAGATAAGCCATCCATGATTGGCCAGTCCCGAGAGACCAGCATGAACTACGTAGCTTTTTGGGGCTCTGTTCCTACTACAGACGATTTGTTGAGGGATTTGCACCATTGCCGCTTTTCTACATTGGCAGACCTCTGAGAAAGAGACCTTCCGTTGGAATCAGGATTGCGAAACATCATTCAGACGACTGAAGGTAGGTACTACTATCCCAGGTGCAAGATGGTGGAGTACTACAGCCGTTGATTCTCGAAACCGGAAAGATATTGTTGTGTCACCAGAAAAGAACTTCTTGCAATAATAAGAGCTGTAGACCATTTCCACAAATATCTTTATAGACCAATGAAGACTGACAATAGAACAGAACCAAATGGCTGATGCAGACATTGAACTAATCCTGTCACTTAAAAAGAGAGGGGCACCGAGGCCATGATGGGACGAGGTAGCTAGATACTCAGGTGTCCTGATATCGTTATGGTCCCAACTGGTAGTTCCAAAGAAAAAGATACCAGGCATCCTGACCGAAGTACATGATGGGATTGTCGGAGGTCATCTGGGCATGAATAACACTCTTGGATAAAATTAGCCAAACGCTGCTGGTTCAATTATTTCGAAGACGTCAGAGCTTGGTGCCGGAACTTTGACACATTTGCAGCCAGAAGGGGCCCGAAGACCCGGATCAAGGGCAGAATGCAGCAGTCTATAACAGCACCGGACTGACCCCAGCCAGGGTAATATTCGGAAAAGAGATGAGATTACCTTACGATCTGGGCTTATGTTCACCAGTAGGACTGTCCCAAGAAATCAACGATTATGCCGACCAACTCCGATGTAACATGCTGGCAATACACGAACTAGCCCGAACGCAGATGTTGGCCACAAGTGATCGGATGAAGACGCGCTATGATCTCAAAGTAAATTCAGTCGGGTTCCAAGAGAGGGAAAAGGTTTGGCTATACAACCCCCAGAGGAGCAAGCGCAAGTCTCCAGAGCTTACACCCGCCTGGGATGATCCGTACGAGATGGTCAAAAGGATCAATGAGCTAAGATGAAGGTGGTTCATTTAGATCAACTCGCTTCCTACCATGGAGAGAATGTTTCCGATCGGGACGATCAGAATTAAAGGGGGGCCACTGTTATAAAATTTATTTTCGCCGCGACTGGAGACACCTCTTACATTAGTCATTCTGATGAAAATAAAACATTAACCACCTGGGATAATAAAAACGGCACTATCCGGAATCTTCAATGGGGCAAAAAGCGTTGACCTCGAACACTCCACTAACAATGGAATACCGAATACCCATCTAGATGTACGAGAGAATTCTATGTTAATTATAAAAGGACATTATACATTTTACGTAGTATTAAGTTTTGTTTTTATGTCCTAATTGTTTTCGGAGAAATCAACTGTTGTAAATAAATGAATAGTGAATTTACGTGTGTGTAAATAAAGTTCTCGAAAGTGAAAGTAAATATCAGTCTTGAATTTATTTTGAACCCACGAAATTTATTGCAATGTCTTTAGCAGTAGTTGTGCGAAGCTTTAAGATTTCTAACAACAGCCGTAAAATTCCTTCTGCGAACAAGGAACGGCCTACATTTATCATTGTTAAGACTACTTCGAAGATTCATAATATCTGCTACTCGAAATGGAAAATGTTTAAAGGCTAGAGAGATTGGAGTAGCTGCAAATAAAGATTTTAACATCTATATTAATAATCAACTCACATCAAAAACGAAACAATTATGGAAATAAATTGGAGCATTCTGTAAGTCCAAAGACTGGGATTGTAGGCAGAAGGAGTGCAATTTTTTTATCAGAAATCCTGTCTTCTAATATTCGTGTTATAATTGGTCAAATCTGCATCTTTTCAAATAATTTACCCTCAGCGTAATTGAATCCCTTAGCCAACACGCCAATTGGACCGAAGATAAGTTATAAATGGTTTTATTCGTTTCCAATTGCCGTGAGGTTAGGCTCTGACCGTTATTTTCCGAGAAAAATTCGTTTTTGGGCTTCTGTTGGAGCTTCAATTTGTTAAATTTTGTCTGTTGTTGCATTGTTGTCAAGTCTACATTCGTTTCGGTCCTAAATTCACTATTCTCATCGAATTTATTCCATATTATCGGGTGGAGTGTATTGCTTACCTGTTGTTACGTTATATTTTGCCGTAGTGACTCAGTAGAGATGAACGCGTTTAGGACCGGTCAAAATGTTGCTTTTATTCGTCTGTTCCGTTAGCGATCGATAACCTACCGTTTGCGCGCTGATTTTGCCGTATTTATTGTGTTTCGTTCTGATTTATTTTTGAAGGATGTTTGAATTTGACCTGTTGAGACGAATTGATTTATCGAATATTTTGTGGTTGGCATTTGTGTGTTTCTTCACAGTTGTCGTTGTCGTCGACAAGGCGGGAAGTATGTGCGTGGAGAAAATTGTGTGAGGTTAACTGGAGAAGTCGTGCAGTTGTTTTTAAGGGATTTTCCACTAGTATACTGGCTTTTGATAAGCTATCCGAGTTCGGGAGTTATATGGAAATCCCTACATTGTGTTCCAGCATATTGTAGTACTGTTGATTAATTGCTGGGATACTTCTCTCATTGAGGATTTGAAAACTTCTGTTGTTGCGTCATTCTTCGGAGTGGTCATGGTATTTGGGGCCACCCTCACAATGAAACCTTTGGTATAGGAACCCCTTTGGTTGATAGGGTAAGAGATTTTTGTTTGTACACTAGCCGATTTCTCGTATTGTCAAGACTATTGACAGATATTTTATTCTTTTTTAGGGTTCTTCTCCTTCTTTTTCCTTATACTTTTGTCGAATTCTTCCTTTTGTTTTTTGTTTCTACGTGCTGCGTTCCTGTTTTTGTTCTCCGTCCAGTGAGATTGGGGTTGTGTTTTGCCGTTCTGTTACGACCCTAGACCACGGATCTGGTTAGGCATTATGGTATCATGCCGATCATGGACTTAGCATGCAGATGAACTAATTGATGGTGCATACATGAACACTGTATTATAACATGCTGGTATTTCTATCATCAGAGTTCCAGTGGTGGAGTGAGTGCAGGGGACTCTTACTTCAGCTGGGGTTTCAGATAACTGACAATTTGTGTATCTGGTTACTGTTTCACTATCAGTTATTTTTACATTAATAGTATAAACATAGTATTTAATTTGAAATTAGTAAGATGGAATTTGTTAACCGAAAATAAAGACCATTAGCTTACTATCGGGTTTTTATTATTATTCTGATCGATTGCACTTACCCTCGAGCTCGAGGGTAGTATAGATGAGACACCAACGTCGGAATTCTGAATTTTATTGAATGATAAATATCAGGTAATTATTATCGGTTCCCATTAATGTTATTTGACGATTTATTTAAAGATTCTATTGATTAGAATTATTGTATTAGAGGAATGTTTAAATATTTCTATCCGGGTAATTCAGGATCTCACATGTTTATATGTACAGTTTGAATCTCTGTCCATAAGTGTATATTTGTTTCATTTCATTTTTTTCCTTAGGCATATTTAACTTTAACATTTTAAGACTGTTTTGCTTTAATAGAGTGCCCTATGGCATATTTTAGCGCCTTGTACTAGATTGTTCGCGCAAATTAAACTTATATTTTGGAACTGTTGTATGTATTCCTTTTTTTTACAATATTTATTTATTTATATTTAGAAATTTAACGCCCCAAATTAACAAAATTTACTACAGCAGATATTTTAGAACGGGTAGGTGTCCTGATTATGTGTATTTAGAAGGTATAGGGGAATCTACCTGGTGCCCTTATTTTCTCTCTTTATTTATATCCGCCAAGCAAAATCTGGCATATAACTTTACCGTCATGTTTTTCGGAATAACTTCTTAATTCATCGCGGCATCGTTGTAAAAAATACAAGCAAATAAGTTCGACAAAAACCTCCAACTTATTTATTATTCTGCGTGAAAAGTCATCGAGATGTCCGAAATTCTATGGGTTGCCAAAAGTACATAAAGAAGGTGCACCATTGAGGCCAACAGTAAGCTCAATTGGAACCCCAACACAACAAATAGCTAGCCCAACAACTTCAACCGTTTGCAGAGGGGGCAGACTGATACGTGAAAAATTCGACACATTTCACAGCAGCTCTCTCCTACATACCAACAGAGAGCATATGTGGCGTGGAAACAGCAGTTTCAAAATTAGATGAGAACCCCGCTGAAATAATTCGACAAGATGTGTCATATGTTCTAAGAAAGTCTAAACAAACCAAAAGGAACCTAACTATAGAAAAAAATGAGGCCTTGAAACAACTTCGTCTCAACAAGGACATTGTCATTCTACCTGCTGATAAAGGAAATGCGACTGTAATTTTAGATACAGCGGATTATTCGAACAAAATACATTGCTAAAAGATCCAGCATATAAACAAATTACTACTGACCCAAGAACTTATATGGAGAAAACAACCAAGACCAAAATCCAAGCAAGTAGGATCGACAAAAATCTCCGACTGCAACTTATTCTGCGTGAAAAGTCATCGAGATGTCCGGAATTCTATGGGTTGCCAAAACTACATAAAGAAGGTGCACCATTGAGGCCAACAGTAAGCTCAATTGGAACCCCAACACAACAAATAGCTAGCCCAACAACTTCAACCGTTTGCAGAGGGGGCAGACTGATACGTGAAAAATTCGACACATTTCACAGCAGTTGTCAGATTTTGACATCCGTTTTTAAAATCGCCGCCATTTTCATCACGACTAAATCAGATTTGCCAAAACGCAAGGCCATTAAACAGTGTAAAAATATGTAGGTGGGTATGGTGTGATGGTGTGTTGTGTACATTGTATTTCTTTCTACGACAGCCGTTCACCAGCATTCATGTTAGTGTTGTATAATTTGTATGCGGCATACCAAAATAAATTAGAAGTTATTGTTACGAACGAGCATACAATTTGAATTGGTTTTGTGGATAGTGCCATCTGTAAGTGTTCATAAGAAACTCCTACAGTTGAATAAATGGACTACAATCCTTGTAAAACCTAGTATTACTAATTTGGTAGCAGTTACTAGACCAGGTAGAATGTTACCGTACACAACAGTATGATGTTCGTTTGGGTATATAAAGACGTGAGCCGCTGCGAACGAGTCACTTTTTAATTGGAAGCGATCAACGAAATAAGCTAAACAAGCGAATTGGAAAGCGAATATAAGACTACCGGCTTGCCTGTGTTAGTCAATATTGATTTATATTTATTAAATAATAAGATCTCAGTGTTGAGTTGTGAAGTTTCTGAGTGTGTCTCCATTCATCATCTTATCAAAATGAACATCAGAAAGTTTTTTGGTAAGTTATGTAGTGCTTTAATTTTGGACTTGGAGCTAGTATTTTTATTTTATTTTATCTGTCATATTTTTGATGTGAAAAGAAAGGATCGATTATATGGAAGGGAAATGTTAAAAAACTATTATTTTATTGAAAACGAGTTTATTGATTCAATCTCTATGAATTTAACGTTAACTAACCAGTTTCGTTTTCAGTAATTAATTATGAAAACAAAACATAAATTATATTTGTGGTTTAATTAAATACAAATTAACACAAATCCTTGATATAAATAAAGCTAAAAAATACAACTGAGTATTTATTTTAATATTTATAAGTAACTAAACAAAATTGCTTTCCCGTAAAAATTTAATTAATTACATAAAGTTTTATCAAAGCATTTGTTTTGCAGGAAGTTGAAAATGAAAAAAAAACTGATGGATCAAGTAGCGACAGCGATGAACAGGACAAAGTAACGACAATATCGCATTTGTCTTCAGCGGTCACCACAACAGGTTATATTCAGCCGCAGGAACTGCCTAGACCAAGTTCCTCTAGATATATGGCGCCGAATCCTGATTCATTGATGGATGACTCAGATGACCGCAATGAAAATGACATCGGGTGATGATATGTTGGACGGGCACACATGTTATCATGAAAAGAATAAGGAATTGATTGAAAACTGTTGGTCCCCTTCCGCGACCTATAACTTTGCGGAAGATGCAAAACATTTAAAGAGAAAATTTCATTATTCTTGGTTGGAAACATACTCTCCATGGTTGGTATATTCCAGGCTCCAAAAAAGAGCATTTTGTAAATATTGTACGTTGTTCCCACCAAATCCAACTTCATTTAGAGTCATATTGGGATCATTTACTATAAGGCCCTTTTGTAAGTTCAAAGATATTCACGAGCAGTGCAAAAAGCACATTGAAACCCATTTCCATAAGGAGGCATTGAAAGCTGCTAAATCTTTTCTCGAAAGTGTGCCTCTCGATTTGCAACTAAACAAATATTCCCAGGGAATTATTGAACAAAATCGCAAAATTATAAAATCTATTATTTCCTGCATTACGTTTTGCGCGTCACACGACTTAGCACTGAGAGGTAAACATTATGGTGAAGGTATTCTCGAGGATTTATACAGGCTGCGGATTGATGCGGGAGATTTGATTTTAAAGAAACACATTGAGCAAGGGAAAAAGATTGCAAGCTACCGTTCAGTGGATATTCAAAATGAAACTATTGGTATTTCTGGAAGCGTTACTAAGGCTGATATTATGAAAAAAGTGAAAGAAGCAGCAGCATATAGTGTGCTAGCAGACGAAACAGCTGATATTTCTGGCACTGAACAACTATCGATTGGGATGCGATATGTTGATGAAGAAACACAGTCAAAAAAATGTTTGTCGGATTCATTGAGCTAAAAGATTGGGATGCGAAATCGATTGCACATAGCATAGATGAATTTTTGGCAAAAGAAGATCTGAAAATAAATAAATGCGTTGGTTTTGGTTTTGATGGTTGTTCAACGATGTCAGGAAAAGACGGAGGGGTACAAGCGATCTTACGCAAAAAGTACACGAAAGCCCTCTACTTTCATTGCTCGTCCCACAAACTGAATCTAGTTATCAATAATCTAAATTCACTTCCTGCAATTAGAAATACCATGAGAACCACCAAAGATAATATAAACTTTTTTCGGGAATCAGTTTTGACGAGAAAGTTGATACCTAATATTTCCAGACTTTGCGAGACAAGATGGAGTGAGAAACACAAAACCATCAGAGTTTTTAAAGAAAATCTTCCAGTAATTCTGGAAGCCTTACAAACATTATCTCAGGAAGGAAATTTCATTCTCGGGATTATGGTGGTAGCCAAAAACTCGGCTTTGATGGAACCCGTTGTCAACGTATTCCAATCTGTAGCTTTGGACGTGGTCGAAGCCTCGGAACACTTTAAAAGGATTTTACTTTTAATTAAAAACCAACGTGAAAATCCGGAAGAAGTGACAGACGAAATTATATAGGAAGCTACTGCTGTTGCGGAGAAAGCCAGACTGAAGAGGACATTACATCAATGCCGCGTATTACGGGGAAACAACGTCATAGAAGCAATCATCCAGCAGAAAGCCCTTCAGAATACTGGAACAGGTCTTTAGTTAATTAAATATTATATTTGTTAAAATAAATAATTATTACTGTGTTTAAAAGTTTTAGTTACTGTGTTGTCGAGGGCTTGTGAAGTATATTAGAACCGTTCTTATTACAATCGTCATCAAGGCAAAGACTTCCAAAGTGTAACGCTTTGTGCTCCCCCCCCCCCTTAGTCATAAGTTGGCGACGCCCTTGACGATGTGAGTAACTGTAAAGTTAAGTTTATGCTGCTGGTATTTTTACATTTTGAAACACTTGACAGTACACTAAACTAACGACAAACAGTGTGGCTGGCTATGTTTATAGAACGATAAAAACTAATCCAAAATGAATTGTTTGTTTTTTTACTACATGCATACAACAATACATAAATATTATAATAGTACTAATATAATAGTTATCACAGTACTAACAAAAAAATAGAATACATAAATATTATAATAGTACTAACAAAAAAACTCAAAATAATATAAATAACGGATACATTTCATTACCATATATAGAAGGACTCTCAAATCAGTTATCAAATTATTTTAGAAAATACAATATCACAACAAGTCATAAAGGCTATAATTTATTGTTCAAATATTTCAGTAATCTTAAACAAAAACCCCTAATAAAAACAAAGTAACATCATATATGAAATTCCATGCAATGACTGGAATGCAACATATATTGGACAAACATTTCAATATCTAGAAAACAGATTAAAAGGTCATCAGTATGATAAAAATCACAAAACAATCCTAACTAACCATGAAACAACAAAAAATCATAAATTCCAATACAAAAACACAAAAATCCTTGCAACAGAGCCTAATTTAAAAGAGAGAGTTTTTAGAAATCATTAATATTTACAGAAACAAAACTGCTATCAAGGATAAAAAAGATATAAATAAATTAAGTACAATTTTTAGCTCCATTATCTAAATAAACCTACACCAATGGCACCTAAAAGCACATTGCACTGTATGGGGTACATACGAAAAGAAAAAGATCAATAAAATATCATTGTACAAGTCCCAGATGTATAACCTACACTTAAAACTGAAATAAATTTGACTTTTGCAAGTAAACGATTAGTAAATTCCAGAAATCAACACTCAGTGTAGTAAAAAAGAAACAGGTCATTTTGGATTAGTTTTTATCGTTCTTTAAACATAGCCACATCGTTTGTCGTTCGTTTAGTGTAGTGTCAGTGTTTCAAAATGTAAAAATAGCAGCAGCGTAAACTTAACTTTACAGCTACTCACGACAGATTGTCTTTTCTAAGACAACTAAACAATACACACGAGAATCCCGAGAACCTTCAGTGATATATATATATATACGTAACCAGATACAAAACCGAGGCCCACATGAAGGGATAGTTTTCAAAAATATATTTTGATGTTTTGGAATATTTTTAAAACGTTTAATCGTAATTCCTTTAGAGGGGTAAGATATTAGCAGAAATAAAAAATTTTTATATATCATGCACATTCGAGTCCATTCGTCAATATTAACACACATGCGAGACCTGCTGTATATAATTTTTTTTTCACTGTATAACCGAGTCCTTGCAACGTTGCCACGATATGCCCATGGGGTGTCAGTCGTGGCCTGTCATCGTTTTTATCAGGCAACAGTAATATTCTGCACCCTTGTGCTGTCGACCTTTATATATTGAATTTTGATATTTTACTATTATTTTATTTAGTTTTGTGATTTTTGTTAGATTACGGCTGGCTATACAAGTGCAGGTTGTCAACAAAAATTTATTTTTTAATAAAACCATGTTATACTCTTAGAAATAAATGTACCTTATAAATAGTAGATACGTATTTCTTCATATTTTAGATCAAAACCTTTAAAGATCATATCAAGAGCTCTCTGAGTATTGGAATTTTACCTTGTAACCAAACGAAAATCTTGCTAAACTTTATGAATGGGCGTGTATAATATAAATTATCGGTAAGAACAAATACAGGGATAGGCTATAACAGGTACATGAGGTACACACCAGAATACATTTGTGTATTGTGAATTTAAATATTTTTAGTCACGTAGTTTTAGCTTTCAAAATAAAATAAAAAATTGTTACTCAATAGTCTGCTGCATAATAATAGAATTTTCAGACAACCTACAGTTTCAATTATAAGTAATAAGTCTCTGCTAGGCACATATATACTTTAAATCACAGTATATCTTAAAAGTGGAATAAAATTTCCTTGCAGTTACAGTATATATATTAATATTAAATTTTGATAATTATTTATAGTACACCAAATTACAAAATAATATGAATTTATGAGAATTTAAAATAGTAACTACAAACTGTTATCAAAAATTTATCACAGGTAAAATTTTTTCAAAAATGAAGAGCTCAAAAATTGCGTTCGATCCTAAAAAGTTTTGAAACAACGGAAGACTCTATATTGTTATCATTATCATATTAATATACTGCTATCGCCAAGTGGACGGGTCACCGACTAAGGCCGTATAGCTTCAAATGAAACGTAAGTGAGAAAACGCCCAATTATTGAAAAGGTATGTACCTACAAATCTACATTTTCACATGAGTTGGTTTACATAGTTTTCTGAGTGTGTTTTTTGAAATGTGTTTTTTCGTGAAAATTCTAAATACAGGGTCAAAATTGCCCATTTACATAGTTTTTATTGTTTTTTAATGTAGCAACACCACAACTCGTCCTTTGAATTTAATAGACATCTACAAATGAACAATGAAATTACGCTCTTCAACCTACCGTAAGCCATCAAAATGTTTTAAATTAAAAATGTTTTAGTATTATATTCAATGCATCATGATAAACATTTCAGATGATGTCATGCGCAGACTTGGTCACATTTGGGAACACAAGTCGGCATACCGTTTACAGGTGTATCGTGTGCCCGCCAATACTGCCTTCGAATTCACACGAGGGTTACAATAACCTAACCTAACCTAATGTAATAAGTTATGAGTTTCGACGAACTACCTGCATAGACATTGTACATATCTGGTTTTTTTAACATTCTAGGCTGTGTAGTGAAGTGGTGTTGTGTACTTTAAAAATGAATACTCGCTCAAACAAAATTTTGAACATGGTTTTAAGTCGGCATTCAGGTAAGTCTAATATTTAAATCAGTAACTGAAATATATTAGCTCCCCCTTCATTTTTGTTTTGATCATATAAAGCATGAATACCAAGTGTCGCGGTAGACGAAAAATATTTATACCAATTTTAAAAGCAAAGTATAGGGATTTTTTTCCACAATAAATAAAATTTAAGTTTACTTTTTATTTTTGGGTCCTATTACTTAATTTATATAAAATAGAAAATTGTCGACAACGACACAGAATAATCAAACCCAGAAGCGAAACTCTTGTCGGAACCTTTGATGTTTTGGGGTCAAGATTTCGTGACCTTGAACAAAATCGGCCTCTACTTTGACCGTAACGATATCCGGGCGGTAACTTTAAATTAAATATAAGGAGGAATTTGTATTAAAGGTGGAACAACATATTTGAAAAATGTAATTTTTAAAGGCATTTGAATAAAAAAATAATAATCAGAAGTCGTGTGAAAATAAAGGTTAGTGTTTATATATTTGTGATATACCAAAAGTTCCACTTCAAATGGTGTGGAAGAATAGGTCCAACTCACAATCTTTTTAAAGTATATTTTAATTCTCAAAATTTTTTGACTTGTATAG
The DNA here is from genome assembly GCA_034190945.1 of Octodonta nipae. Classification (NCBI taxonomy): domain Eukaryota; kingdom Metazoa; phylum Arthropoda; class Insecta; order Coleoptera; family Chrysomelidae; genus Octodonta; species Octodonta nipae. Next base: position 110,286,955 of record CM067217.1, read on the forward strand.
TTACCTCGTTCTGATGCAATTTAAAATCATAAATAAATCTTATAAGATTTAGTGCTAATAATGCGATCCTTGGACTGTTTTTTTAAAAACGATAAATTTCACCTCATAGTTAGAATATGTTTGATAATTGATATGTAGTTGAATATTGTCTACATGTAAGTAACATGTATTTAACATATTCTTTCTGAATAATGGGATTATTTTTGTAGCTTTTACTCTGAGGATAGCGTACATTCTGGCGGCAACGGAGAGTTTCGCTTCTGAGTTTAATTATTCTGTGCCAACGACGACAATTTTCCGTTTAGATGTTATTATACTTATCAAATACATGATAATATGTAGTACACTCGTAGGTAGGGCTGCCACCTTTTCTAAAGAAAATAAAGTATATTTACTGTTCAAGGTAAAAAAAATAAAGTACATCTGAATATAAAATATTTTTGTTAACATTTTTCCATACATATTTTTGTTACTTCAAGCAACATCTAACAAATATTTGTTATTAAAGAATATTTAAACAATATCTTTGCACTCTATATATCCATATTAAGATATATTAATAGTCCATTGTTGTTTCTTTCATCCCGCCACTTAGCCTTCTTCAGAGAAAAAACTATCTCTGTAAATGCAGAAGTGGCGGAAATTGACAGCAAAAATGACTATTGTAAATATATTTATAAAGTCATTACCTCCTAAAAATTGTTGGCACTTCTGTGAAGTTCTTAATAAAAAAAATGAATGAACTTGCTTTAAATGAATAAATTTATTCTTACAGAACATTCATATTAATTTTATGTTTTTGTAGTTTCATAGTTTCAACTATGTGAACAAACTGCTCTTTTATGTTGGTCAATGAAGAGAGTCAATTTGTGTGGCTGAAATCAAACCACTTGTCTCAGTGCACCAGGACCTTGTCCAAGAACAATATGAAATGTCTGTAAAAATTCTGACTAACTTCAGTGTCTTTAATCATTTTCCAGTTTGATACCCAAAGAATAGATCTTTTCTTTTGATTATTTCGTTCCTAAGATTGTATACATCCAAAATTGCTATATTATTCCCTTTTAAGAATTTTACAGTTTTTTTTTAATATATAAAATGTAACTACCAAAGTCTTAATCATCATTGTATTCTGCAACAATACATTTTGTAAAATCTTTGACAGTCTTTTCCTAAGTTCAGACAATAAAATATTTCATGCAAGGGCGCAGTTTTGGTTTAGGGAGGCACTAATTAGGAAACAACTTGTCCTAGAGAAGGACAAACGAAAAAAAAATTCCTAAAAAGTGGGAAAATTTTTTGGTCCTGAGGGGGGCAAGTCAGCAAATTTATGGGAAGGTTGAATGGCTCACAGCCGGTTTTTCAGGTCCGGCAGCTGCCCCCTTCGGTTCGCCTATGATTGTATGTATCTCAGAAAGAGCTATCTAGTTCTTACACAGGCACTGAGCTTCATGAAATTCTCCATCTACAGATTCTATGATATTTTAAATTCTTGTCTCTGCACAGTGAATTGGGAAAAATACGGACAGATTAACATTTTTGTTTGTTACGATAAAATAATTAAAATCTTTAAAATCGAAATAGATAAAATTAAGTATTTTGTTGCATTGACAAGAAATAAAAGTATTAAGTGCGTTGTGCGGAAATACAATAAGTACAATACTGTATTATAAAATACTGAAGAGTTTCACTATTTTGGTAATATTATTGTTATTATTCTCAATTTTTCTGATTTTTTGGGTTCCGTTTATAAAAATATACGGATAACCATATGAAATCACTCGTGATTTCTCCGTCTTTCATATCATAGCCATTTTCTCCAAACTTGACGACTCGATGACAAATGTTGAAATTTGATATTTTAGTACTTGAATGAAAAAAAAGTTTTTAGGGGTACGTCTGGGGGTAAATTTAAAAAAATCGAATATCCCCCCACCTATCTCCGAAACTAATGAGCCTAAAATTTAAAAAAGGAAATATAGAACGTTGTCCAAAGTTTACAGGAATAATAAGTAGAAACCTCTAATTTTAATTTTTTGGGGGGGGGGTGGTGCAAATTATAGTATTAAATATAAAATTAAAAATTGTTCAAACACATCATGTATTACATCATATTTAATATATATTAAATAATTAGTTTAAAAGATATTAAAAAATTACCTATTCCCCCTTATTTAAAAAATTATCCAACCCCCTTTATTTCCGAAACTATAAGACATAAAATTAAAAATACTTCAAATTTGCAGGAAAAATGAGGAGAAATCCCTAATATTAATTTCGGAGAAAGTATAAAATTAAACGGGAAATAATATATTAAACTTTTTTAAAAGGCATCGTACTATATATCAATTAAAAGGGCTTATTAGGAGGAATACAAATATATTTTTCTTCATATTTTTAAAATCCATTGTTTAAATGATATTAACAGAAATATAAAAAATACCCATTTTCCCGTTTATTTCCTCACTTTAACTTGATAAAAAAAAAATAAGTAGAAAACCCTATATTAATTTTGGGGGACAAAATTATAAAATTAAATGGAAATAATATTTTTTTTATCATGTATTAGACCAAATGAAAGGGCTCTTTATGAGATATACAAATATATATTTCCCATATTTTAACAACATTTGTTTAAAAGATATTAACATAAATATAAAACATCGACTTATAACCCCCCTTCTATATCTCAACTACACGATCTAAAATTTGGAAAAAATTAGAAATATAGGGTCTCACTTGAACTTTGCAGGAAAAAATAGGGAGAAAACCTGATAGTAAGTTTGGGGGCAATTTACAGAATTATAATGGAAGAAAGACAAGTATATTGTCTTTAACATAATTTTTAAAATAGTTTGTAAAAAAATTAAAAATATAAAGCTACAAAATTCGACCCATTAAAAAAGTAAAACACATTCTATCTAATTTATAAACTCAAATTGAAACTAAAATGTTAAGGTACAACCTTCAAATGAATAAGGAATAATTATAAATGTACAAATATATTTTAGGTATTTGTTTTATTAAAATATTTTTTAAATTAATAAACAATTATTTAAAATTTGACCAACTGTTCCAAACTACTGAGCCTAAAATTCAGGCAAAGATTATATAGGGGTTTACTGAAAGTTTACTGGTAAAATAAAGGGAAAATCTTAATCTTAATTTTTGGGGGCCCAGTTAGAAAATTAAATAAATCATGTAGCAGATGAAATAAAAAGGCTCTGTGTGAGAAATAAAAGTGTATATGTTTTTTATAAATTTGGTTTAAAATATATTAAAATAAATATAAGAAAATGCACTCATTCTTTGCTGGAATATTAGAAAAATATATTATATCAACTCGCACTTGACCAAATTATTTCTAGTTATATTTTGGTTGGTTTGTATCCAGATTTTAATGATTCGCCCACAGTCGTGCGGGAGATTAATTACTCGTACAATATTTTTCCCCCAGAGTGTACATGGAATATCAACGCCCTGTTTTAAAATCATCTGTTATCTATCACATCATAGGGTGATCGGTAATACAGTCTTTACTTAATAATCATTTCAACCTATAACTACACATTAGTTTAAAAGTAATGTGTAAATTATTGTTTATAAAAAGCCAGCTCCATTACCATTTACTGGTTGATTTTCAATAATAGACGGATAAAATCTGTAGTAGGCGTAACAGACATGAAACAATTTCAGGGAAATAATGATCTTCAATAACTTTTTAACGATATTGGTCGATGAAACAATACTTTTTAGGGTTCCGTTTATACAATATACGAATACCCTTATAATATCACTCCGGATTTCTACCTCTTTCACATCACAGTAATTTTTTCTAAACTACTGGACGGAAAAGGTTGAAATTTGGTACCAGTGTATAATTTGGTGATACGACCAGGAGTACATATCGTAAATGAAGAAATTTTGATTTTAGGGGTATTTTTGGGGGGGAGGGGAACTAAAAATATGGACCGTTCCCCCCCTTATCTCCGAAACTATAAGTAAAATTTGAAAAAAATTAGTCGTATTGAACCTCTCCTGAATTTTACCGGAAAAATAATGAGAAACTTCTACTAATAATTTTAGTGAGGCACATTACATATTTAAACGGAAAATATAAAATTAAAATTATTTCTAACACACCATATAATCATATGAAAGGGCTCATTATGGCGAAAACAAATATATATTTTTCATATTTTTAAAATAAATTATTTCCGAAACTATAAGCCGTAAAATTTTGAAAAAAAAATTAGATATATAGGCCCTCATCTGAATTTTACCAGAAAAATAAGTAAAAACCTCTATTTATTTTGGGAGGCACATTACAGAATTAAATGAAAAATATCAAATTAAAATTGTTTCTAACACATCACCTAATATTTCAAATGAAAGGGCTCATTATGGCGAAAAACAAATATATTTGTTTCATCAAAAATAAATTATTTTAAATATATTAACATAAATATAACAATTTTTACCAATTCCCCCTACGTTATCTCCGAAACTATGAGCCGCAAAATTTTGAAAAAAATTATAGATATAGGGCCTCACCTGAATTATACCGGAAAAATAAGGAGAAACCCCTACTATTATTTCTGGGGGGCAAATTACAGAATTAAATGAAACATATAAAATTAAAATTATTTATAACGCATCATGTAATATATCAAATCAAAGGGCTCATTATGAGGAATACATTTTTTTTTTCATATTTTTGAAATGAATATTTTAAAATATATTAACAAAAATATTTGAAAAAAAAATTAACCAGCCCCCCCTTTATTCCCCAAATTATAAGACCTAAAATTTTTTGTTTATATGAAAAATGCCAAGAAATCCCTTATATTTTTGGGGGCCAAATTATAGAATTAAAGGGAAAATAATAAAAAAAAATTAAGGCATCATACAATATATCAAATGAAAGGGATCATTATTAGGAATACAAATATATATTTCTCATATATTTTTAAAATTAATTGTTTACAAGGTATTAAAAAATATATAAAAAATTCTCATTTCCCTCTTTATTTCCGAAAGCATACCACTTAAAATTTTGAAATTAATTAGGTGTACTGGGGCTCACTTGAAATTTATAAGAAAAAATAGAAGAAAACCCCAATAGTAATTTTTAGTGCAAATTACAGAATTAAATGGAAACTAAAAATTTAATTTTCGAAGGCATCATATAATTATCAAATAAAAGGCTCATTATTTGAATTACAAATATATCATATTTTAAATCATTTATTTTTCCACTTTAGAAACTACACTATCTAAAATTTGAGAAAATATTTTATTAGGATTTTTAAACACATTTTAATAATTTATTATTTAAAACTTAACCTATTTTTCCCTTTATCTTCCAATCTACAGAGCCTAAAATTTAGACATTTTATAAAAGACCATCTTGAAAATAAAACACTAATGTTAATTTAGGGTCCAAATTAGAAATTAAATACATATTTTTATAAAAATCAAGCGAATCATGTAGCAAATAAAATATAAAGTCTGTGTGGGGAAAAAAAAGTTTGTTTTATAAAAATTTAAAACGCTAAATATAAGAAAATACACTCATGCTTGTCTGAAACTGGAATATTAGAAAAAAATATACTTTGATTCACCTACATTGTATCAAATCTTGATATGGTGGTATGGAACCCTTAGTATGCGAGTCCAACTTGCACTTGATCAAATTATTCTCATTGAACATTAAAAAAAATGCCTGAAGCTATTTTTTGTTTATGCTGAATGTGCTTATAGGATTTATAACATTTTGTGAGGTTTTGTCAAGAAGAAAGAATATAATGATAATGAATATTAATATTTTCAGGATATATTACTCAAAAAGACAGTCCTAACATTACTCGAAACTCCATAGAAAATGAAATGTTATACCAGGAATATCATGCTCTAACGAATTCTCTTAGTATACCAATGGAGTCTTTACATGAAAAAGTAACAAGATATTTTAATACCTCAGAACCCGTGAAAACCTCGAAATGTATTTATGAGTTTGTAGATGAGAATGTAGACATTGGAAAAACATATACATACGGCAGTTTGAAAAAGGTGAGGTTCAAAAACATTGCATGATTAATACCCAACCCAAATGTTTAGAAAAGATCTGTAACAGTTCTGTGCATTGTTAACAGCCATTTTTGTGCTTTCTGTTATAGAGTAATGTCACCAAAAACATCAGCGAGAAAAATATAAAAATAATGGCTCCCAAATCTTGAGAAGTATTTTTTTTTGCAAATCCCGACTCAGGGAAAAGATGGTATCACGGTGTCAGTGTAATTCGAAGATTTGCTTGTACCAAATTTAGGAAGCAAACCGCAACAATATTGCAAGTAATGAATATAAATGAAAATGATATGGAGCAATTAGCCATATTTATGGGGCACACGAAAAAAACCCACGAAGAATTGTATAGGTTAGTAATATTTGAGTATATAAAAATCTTAAGGGCTATAATGAAACATGTTTATCCTTATGTAGTCTAATGTTTAAAGAGATTATCTAATGTAGTATTAGACAGGAAAAAATATCCTTAAGTCCTTTTTCTAAACATAATTTATTTGGCACCAATCTATTATTTCAGCGTATTTTTATCACGCCAAAAAGCTCAGCCCTCTTTTATTCTCCCTCTCGCTCCCTCTCTTCCTCTTTCCCACTCTTCCTCTTTCCCTCTCTCCCTCTATCTGGCTATTTAGTATAGTGTCTCGAACAAATTATGGTAACCTACAAGCAAGCTATTCTGATAAATAAATAAACAAGAAAAAATATAATTTAGTTAAATTAAACGAGATTTCTTAAATTAAACGTTCCTTAAAATTTCAAATTACTTGATATGCTTTTTGAAATTAGTCCCTATGAATTTTATGGTACTAAGAAAACAATTATTGTATAACCAGGTTTTATTATTTTAAATAATGTTTCTACCACAATTAAATAGCGAAGAATTTATAAATGAAATTGTAGATTGCCGCAAGATCTATATCAAACTGCTAAAATGGCGAAACTGCTATTAATGATCGACCAGGGAAAAGCTCACCTATACAAAGGGAAAGGCCTGGAGGCTGTTAATGTAGGCGAGACACATGTATTAGAAATTGAAGAAAACTTTGCTATTTCTAGAAAAGGTAAGTTGTAAATATTGCTTAATTTTTAAGTGATTAGGGAAGCAAATTTGTAATGTAATTGTATTGTTTTATAATTCAGATAACACAGAAGTAAACATAACAAGTACCTCAAAGCCATTAGATGCAAATCTAGAATTGAATAACAAAAACTATCTTAAAACACATGCTCTTATAAGTTCTGAAGACTAGACAAAAAATGTATATAACGAAAGTGGTGTTCCTAATAAGCAAATCAAACAATGTAAGACAAAAATATAATTCGAATTATGTACAGACTTTTATATTTACAAATATTTTCAGCCGGAACAGGGAGCAGAATGCGGTGGAACCAAGAAGAAAATAATTGTATGATTAAATACAATAAATACAAAGAGTTCATGACTAATAAAAAACCACCCAAAAAACAAGAGGTTGAAGAGTTCAAGCAGAAAGAAAAGAAACTTTTCGCAAAAGTAAACTGGGCCCGAATTAAAACATTCGTTTACAATCAGTACCGATGTTGATAACTTTAGATCTACAGTACCGTAGAATGGGGTAACTTTGATCAGTTTCAGAATTAAAACATTTTTTTCTTAAAATATGCTAAAAAATATACAAGAATAAATGTAAATATTGGTTTTGTCTGGACTGTCCACTTCTGGCATAAAAATATTAATTTTCTCATTGTTTAATTTTAAACTGCGACTAGGGTTACTATGATACCATCCTTTTTTCTTACAGAATTCGAAAATATTCCTAACCAGGAACAAAGCAAATATATTTTGTTAAATCTATCCATGGGTCTAGGATTTATATCGTTTTTTAAGTATTTGGGGTTACTTTGGCTAAGAAAAACGAAATTTTCCAAATATACAACTTTGTTATGAAAACACACATTTGTCTTGAAAATATAATAAATATTTAGGAAATGTTATTAACTTTTAACTTATTGTAAGAATTCTACAAATCAATTCCTGCACTTTTCGCTACCCATTTCAATATCACATTCTCTACATTTTCAGAGAAATCGGTTTTTGCACTAGATCTTTGTGAAAATTTTCCATGGTACTTGTTACCTATATATTGTTCCATAAGGAATGACATACTTTGCAGACGCTCCACGTAACGTCAATCGGTTTTCAATTACTTCCCTAATAACCTTATTCAGAATCTCTTCCTAATTCCAGTTTTTCGAGAGCCTAAACGCTTTTCATATGTCCTTGGCATGATGACAGATCAATAAAAAAACATTGTCGTTAATAAGATCATTAATCAGTCTAAGTAGCTCAAACTAAATAACCTTATGGGGTAACATTGATATCATTGGCCAAAGTAAACCCGCATAGGTGATCAATGACACCTCGTACAAAATATGCTACCAAAAAAAATGAACTTCAAGGTTATGGCTTGCAGTAAAGGTCGCTTTTATGGTTATAGTGTGTAATGAACTGTAAACATTTGATATGTTATTCAAGCTTTCAATATTAAAAAAAAAAACTAGTACTTTCTACATATTTTAAATATTTTTTCATAAACCGGCACAGATCCATCCACCGCGACTTATGACATGATAGAAGTGACGTTCAGTACTGCCAACCACAAAAAAAAAAACAAAAAAAAAATGCTTTCAGAATTTCCACAATTTAGGTTTAAAAACGAAACGAAGTTTTTATCAAAGTCACCCTTGGATTCTAAGTAACCCCATTCCACGGTACTAAGTTTATACAAGATATTGTTTATTATAAAATAAATTTCGTTTATTCTTTATTTTTATTTTTAATTATTTTTAATAATAGCTAATAATGTTTCTACAAAATCTATGAGTTAAATGAACTTTAAACAGTTTTCTCCGGCTAATTCATATTTCCGGTTTTTTGCTTAACCTGGGATTAAACTACTACTATGAATGGCTGCCATGAGATCAATTTGAATGTAACATAATCTGACCTATATGATAGTAATTTAAACTGTATGCAAATTATGGCCTTGAAATTCTGCACCTTACTTATCACTTACTCTGGATTACACGGAAATGCTTTCCTTAAGATCAAAGTAACTTGTTATACAGTATTATTTATTTTTCTTAAACATATATTCTTTACTACTATGTCTGTTTATTGAGTTTTCCTCTTCTCACTTCTTTTCTGTAACTGATAATTAGTTGAAATTTGTGATGGAGACAAAATGTAGAGGGGCAATTACTAAAAATTGTGCGGATTACTGATTGACCCTTATAGGAAGTAAACTCATATCTGTTCTGAGAGAATCAAAAGTCTGCAAGATGGTTAACAGTCTTCCTGAGTGCAAAAGTTGTATTGTATATTTGTTATACAGGGCTTTGATTTCAAAACTAGCCAACAGAATAACTTTTTAAAATATATTAAAAGAAAAAGACAAAAAACACGTTAATTTATATTTACGGGGTAATACATTTTACACGTATCGGTCACCCTATAGTTTTAAGCCCTAAGCTGGGGTGAATCTCATTTCTACAAGTTTAAATACAAACGGGTATCATGTGATACCTCTTTTAAAGGTCTCTTTTTTGCCAATCTTTTGACGCATCATTTTCTAAAATCAGATTATTTTTAGGGTTCCGTATATACAAAAACGAATACCCTTATAATATCACTCCGGATTTCTCCTTTTACATCCCAGCAATTTTCTGCTAAACTATTGGACGGAAAATGTTGAAATTTGGTATCAGTGTATAGTGATAGTGACCCACCAATCAGGAGTACATGAAGGAATTTTGGTTTTAGGGGTACTTCTGGGGAAAAAAAAACCTCCCCCTTATCTCCGAAACTGTAAGAAGTAAAATTATGAAAAATCATATAGAGCGTCAGCTGAATTTTACCGGAAAAATATGGATAAACCTCTATTATTTTTTGGGGGAAAATTACCGAAATAAATGGAAAATATAAAATTAAAATTGTTTCTAACATATCATGTTATATATTAAATAAAACGACTCATTGTGGCGAAAACATATATATTTTCTTCATATTTTTAAAATAAATTATTTTAAAGATATTAACAAAAATATAAAAAAATTGCACATTCACCCTACCTTATCTCTGAAACTATAAGCCGCAAAATTTTGAAAAAGATATAGATAGGGCCTCACCTAAATTTTACCGGAAAAATAAGGAGAAAAATCTACTATTAATTTTGGGGAGTAAGTTACAGATTTAAATGGAAAATATAAAATTTAGATTGTTTCTAACGCATTATACTATATTCAATGAAAGTGCTCGTTATGGCGAAAACATATATTTTGTCATATTTTTAAAATAAATTATTTAAAAAAAAATATAAAGAAAATTACCCATTCCCCATCTTATCTCCGAAACCATAAGCCGTAAAAATTTTGAAAAAAATTAGAAATGTAGGGCCTCACTTGAATTTTACCGGAAAAATAAGGAGAAACCCCTAATATTAATTTTGGGAGGCAAATTACAGAATTAAATGAAAATATAAAATTAAAATTGTTTCTAAGGCATTACGTAATATATCAAATACAAACATATTTTTTTCATATTTTTAAATAAAAATTATTTAAGATATTAACAAAAGGATAAAAAAATTACTCCTTCCCTCTTTATCTCCGAAATCATAAGACGTAAAAATTTGAAAAAATTAAGGATATTGGACCTGACCTGAACTTTACTGGAAAAATAAAGGAAAACCTCTAATATCAATTTTAGGGGGCAAATTACAGCATTAAATGGAAATGTAATTAAAAATATTTCTAACGCATCATCAAATCATATCAATGGGCTCATTATAACGAATACAAATGTTTTCGTATTTTTAAAATGAATATTTTAAAAATATATACCCATTCCCCCCATTATTCCCCAAATTATAATACATTTTTTTTGTTGACGGAAAAATATGATGAAATCCTTAATATTAATTTTCGGGGGTCAAGTTATAGAATTAAAGGGAAAATAAAAAATATATTTTTTAACGGATCATGCACTACATCAAATGAAAGAGGTAATTATGAGGAATATAAATGTTTTTTTTCATATTTTTAAAATAAATTGTTTAACAAAAATATAAGAAAATTACCAATTCCTCCATTTTATTTCCGACCTATAAGAAAAAAAATAGGCTTAGGTATATGGGTTTACTTTAACTTTACAGGAAAAATAAGGAAATGGCCCTAATATTAATTTTGAGGGGAAAATTATTGAATTGAACGGAAAAGAAAAAAATAATAACTTTTTAAACGCATCATGCAAAACATCAAATGAAAGGGCTCATTACGAGGACTAAAAATATAAATTTTTCATATTTTTAAAATTAATTGTTAACAAGTTATTAACAAAAAAAATATAAAAAATTCAGAAACCATACCTCCTAACATTTTGAAAAGAATTAGGGGTACTGACGCTGAAATTTATGAGAAAGATTAGTAGAAAACACCAGTATTAATTTTGGGGACAAATTATAGAATTAAATGGAAAATAAAAATTAAATTTTTAAACGCAGCATGTAATATATCAAATAAACGGCTCATTATGTGAATAACAAATATACGAGTATCATATTTTTAAATCATTTGTTTAAAAGATATTAACAAAAATATTAAACATCGACTTAATTCCCACTTTAGAAACTACACTATCTAAATGTTTGAAAATATATTTGTATTTTTAAATAAATAATTTAAAAGAGTTAATAATTTATTATTTAAAACTTGACCTATTTTCCCTTTATCTTCTAATTTACAGAGCCTTAATTGAAACAGTAGATTACAAAAGTTCCCTGAAAGTTTATTAGTAAAATAAAACTCTAATGTTAATTTTGGGGGCCAAAAAGTTTATGTGTGGAAAATCAAAGCGTATATTTTTTATAAATTGGTTAAGGGTGGATTTTAGAGTCTCTGATTACGAATCCGAGGTGAGATTTGCAAAATTCAAAGTGGTGGACCCAAGATAAAGAATGAAAATTTATAAATCAACTGATATACGCCAAAATTGGTATATAGGGATTTTTGGGGTTTCTGATAATGAACTCGGAACTTACAAAATTCAAGATGGCTTATCAGAGAACCTAAAAAACCCTTATAAGAAGTTTTGTGTAAAATGGCTGATTTTTTAAATTTTCATTCGTCATCTTGGTTGCACTATTTTGAATTTTGCAAATCTAACCTCGGATTCGTAATCAAGAGACTCTAAATACCGCCCTAACCCAATTTTGGTGTAATTGACAATTATTTTAAAAATTTAATTTTTTACGGTTTGTTAGTCATTACTCTAAAAAATAATGTGATTTTAAAAATGAAGTGTTAAAAGATTGGCAAAAAAGACCTTTAAAAAGGGGTAATACATGATACCCCTTTGTATTTAAACCTCTAGAAGTGATATTCACCACACATAGGAGTTTAAACTGCAGGGTGACTGATTTGCGTAAAATGTTCCCCCTAAATATAAATTAATGTTTTTTTTTGTCTTTTTCTTTTAAAGATGTTTTAAAAAATTATTTAGGATGGCTTCTCTTGAAATGATTCATTGTCAATTACTATATATATTTTTTTATACGTCAGTTCTTGTATAGTTCAAATGCTGAATTACGTCTTTGTTTTACAACGCTTGTGGGGATGATTTTCTGTCAAATAACTATTCGAAGTTGCTCCTACTACAGTTTGTTTCCGTTACAATTTTCAAATATTTACAGAAGAAATGAAAAGAAAAAAAAAAGAATAGACAGAAGAAGTAAGGAGCTCCTCAACAATCATTTCGAAATTACATATTGGAGACTGAAGTCGAATAGTTATAAGTAATTCAGTTTATGTTGAAGACATTTCTTCCAATTCAATATTGGGGTATTGTAATAATTCTCACATTTTGCATGTGAGGGCATTTTTTTCCATTCATAATTGTGTAGTTTTAGAATACTTAAAATAAACTAGCAGATCCAAAGCTATTGAAACGTTGTGAGATCAATCATTTCAAGACGATGGAATTCCAAGGAAACTTCGAGGAACGAGTTACAGCTTCAGACTAACATGGGCTAAGCTATTTCACAATTTTTTCTCATATTTTACTTCGCCCCAACGGCTCATGTTCTACTCTAAAAAACAATATTTTGCTACCATTTTTTTACCCACCTGTATAATCATTCTCTACCCTATTTTTCAAGAACCTTGTATATGTAACTACTCATGGGCCACAGAATATAACAGTTTGCACCACCTTTTATACTTAGACATTTCTTTGTGATATTTTTTAAACCCACCTGTATAACTGTAATTATACTCCGACAAATATTTCAACCATCCTATATAAGCTACTACTTGTGGATATCAAACAATTTTTTAACCACCCTATAAACTAAAATTCCACTCCATCTTATATTTCAACAACACTTTATAATCAACTGCTTCTAAAAATCTTTTCAACCCGTTTCATAACTATTACTCAAGAAGATAATTCAAATATCCTAACTGCTTACGTAACACATTTTTTCTAAGATTTTTTATTTATAAGCCAAAGATTTTGTTATCCTGCATAAATATAATTCTCCACCCGTTTTTCAACTGCCTGATATATACAACTATTTATGGCCCACCCAGTTCAACTCTTTTGAACCACCCCTTATAACTAATTCCACTACCCTTTTATTTAAACCACATTGTATACATGCAGCTGTCTATAAGGTCCACCTAATAATATCACTTTTATATTTTTAAACCTGCTGTAAGCTTCACCTATCCTATATATGGAACACCCTGTACAATTACGCTTGATATATCAGTCGATTTTTTTATCGAAACGTTTTACAATGGCATATTCCGAATTTTGAACAAAAGCTAAGCTGATGCAAGTATCATCTAATATTTGTTGTGTGCGATGGAACCAATAGAATAATTGTGTTACCTAACGTGGTAGAAGTTTTTTCGCTATATCTACCAATCTGTCAATGTAGAGAGTAAAATGTTTACTAGATTTTAAGTCAAACTATAGGCTTTGCAACAAAAAACATTCAGCAAAATGAGTTCTTTCTTGATGCCCGAACAAACAAACAGACCAACTTACGATTTTATAACAGTATAGATATTACTCCTAATTTATATATCAAGTTTCTGATCACTGACGTCTAAATACACAAATTCAAATCATTTAATTAAAATTAAAAAATACTCCTGATTTAGATTTTTGTGCACTATATTATTTTTAAGTTAAGCATTTTTCGACCTTAATCAATAATTAAAATGTTTTTCTAATTACCAGGCATTAAAATCCATTGTGATCTTTAACAATCAGAGAATTCTTGTGTTATATTTGAGATTTGAATTCTTTGATTGCATTTTTTTATACCCAAAAGCTACCCAATTAACCATAATTTTAGATATTTGAGTTTAGTAATATTCACGCAATACAATGACCACGCTATAAAATAAAAAACAAAAACAAGAATTTATTTATTTTTAACTTACCAAATAACATGTAAACACCATTAATAATCCTATGAAAAGAGACAAATATCTCACGCTCATGCGTTCTCTTTCTGTTGCCCACTGACACTGCGATTTTAATGACATGAGACGGCAGTCGCCCTTGCAGTTTGTATTTAGTTCAATATCTAATGTGAATGCCAAACGATTGATGTCTCAACAACATTGTTGCCATGCTTAGGGACTCGGAATTGGCAATAACCCTATAAAATCAGTGCATATACGGAGGCCTCGCTTAGTTAATAGAAAGTATATACAGAACGACTCACGCGACCCCTAGTTCAAAAACCATATAAGTCGCTATATGCACATAACTTATGAGCCCAAAAAAAAAAATATGGATTATGGTTTTGTGGGATCATGAGAGGAAAAACAATCTTAAATACAAGCTTTAGAACAACGAGGCCCAATTTCGGGACTCGTAAGTGCAACGCGGGCCTCGTTTAGTATCTTGCACATGTATAAACGGGACTCGTATGTGATGAATATAGGTCTATATATATATATATATATATATATATATATATATATATATTGTTTTAGGTGGTTTCCGGGAATTCATCTGCGTAGTTGATAACCTAAAAACATTAGTGCTCGCGAAAAATTTAAAAACAAATATATATATATATATATATATATATATATTATATATATATATATATCCTTTTACGGCCTTCATTTTGAAATTAGGGTATGAAAAAGTATACCATTCGAAAGGTAATGTGTCGTAGATGTGCAAAATATATAAAGAATCTTTATTTATTTCTTTTAAAATAAGTAAATTAACTATAAATATTGATACAAAGCAAACCAGATGGCGCCCACTATGAACAACTACCTTAACCTTTAATTGAATTGAATGTGTTTTTAAGAAGTTTGCGCATTTACAGAAGACTTCACATGCAAAGTTTTACGTAAGTACAATAACTATTTAGAGATTCTAAAGTTAATTGATACATTTTATTTCTGATCCTGACCAAGTTGAGTATATACATTTCTTCAGTCATCAATTTATCACAAATGTAATAACAATTAATGAATATTTGGTGTATCCATTACTGCGTTCAAAGGCAATCTTTTAAATAAATTTTAAGATATCATCTAAAATAGAAGTCAGTCAAAAATTGTTTAATTTTCTTTTAACGAGATGTGATATATATGCTGCAAATATATTTTTACTTATTTATCTAATAACATAATACATAAATGTCTGTTTATTTTATCATTTTGTCGAAATTCCATTTTGGGTTTTGGCATCTACAAATTGATTGCTCTAGAAAAATCGTGTTACCGAGAAAGAATGAGACTGTTACAATTATGACAGCTTTGTTCAATACAGGGTGATTGGTGACCTACTTGAGAATAAAACTGCTATGAAAAATTCTTTCAATGCAAATTGATGTGTAGGATATTATAAAAATTTGATTACTGTTTTTCTAGCTTTACATTTTTTATAACTGAACCTTTCAAGATTTAAAGTAAAAAGTGCTGGTTAGGCCATTTTTGGATGATTAAAAAGTTATGTTTTCATTTTAATTTGAGGCACACAATAAAGTTGTCTTGAGAGTCGTTACATATGCTTATATCATTAGACTGAGATATAAGGCGCTGCAGATTAAAATTATACAGGGTGATCCCAGATATGTTAGAAACCAAATGTTCTATTCGGCGGCCCAGTGGCAGGTTCAGACTGTTTAGGGTATTGAGTGGAGTGCAATTATAGTTAAATAAGGTGGTTAAAAAAAGAATTATATAGGGTAGCCTATTAGCGGTTGCATTTACAGGGTACTTGGAATAGAGGGCGCAGTAGAGCCATAGTTAAACAGGGTGGTCCAAAAAAATATTATATAGGGATAGATATACAGGTATATTGGAAATATGCTGGAGAAGAATTATAGTAATACAGTGTGGTTTAAAAAATTCAACATTTCGTATCCCACAATCAGTTGCATATATTGGATAGATACAATATAGTGTTACGGAATTTACCAAAGCCGACCCTGTTTCATTTCAGTACGATAACGATCTACTTCTCTGGTAATTTCGTTAAGAGGTCGGCCCTAGAACTCCTCCAAAGCATTCCAGTCGATGAACAAGGCAATTTCGACAAGATCATCGCCATCCTGGACAAACGTTACGACAATCAATCCTGAGCCAGGTATACCAAGTCCAACTGATTGGTAAAACGCAAAAATCCGGTGAAAGCCTCCAAGAATTCGAGACGGTTAGTACACTTGTCCTACCCAGACCTGCCAGAGGAAACAAAAGACCAGTTGTCCACACAGAGTTTCATAAACGGCATCAGAGATGTGGAAGTACAAAGAAATTTAAGACTGAGTGGCGTCAAGAAGAGTAATGAAGCTCTACTTCGGGCTTTGGAAGTAGAAGCCGTCATGAACATGTCCAAGCCGAGGGTCCGAGCAGTTTCCTTTAACCAAGAATAGTCAGAATCACCATTTCAAGCGCTGAACAAAATATTAGAACGGTAACAAAGAACTGGCAACAGAGGGGCATGTTACCGCTATGGACGGACAGGACACTTCCAACGGGACTGCCGAGTAAGGCTACCGGAACGATCACCAACCAGGGATAGCCAACAAACCGACCTTACCAACCAGAGAAACTCCAACCAGTCAGCATAAGGGGGCGAATGCTGCCTCACCCTACCAACCCCCAGGACAGTATCCATCGGGGATTTTGCAGAGATAGCAGCAGCCTAGTCATCAGAGGCACCATCAATGGGCGAGCAGTTACCATCACCGTCGATACGGCGCCGCTGTGTCCATTGTCAAGTCCAGGGACCTTGAGAGCATCAGAAATTCGGCCAATTACCAATACCATCCAGCTCAGAACAGTCACCGGCGAGTCCATGTCAATACAGGGTGAGGCAGATGTCGTGCTACAGATAGGGGACAACATGATCAGGCATAGGGTCCTGGTAGCGAATATTGAGGACGATTTTATACTGGGTATGGACTAATTAGCCAGCATGGATTTATGTTCGACCCGAGATATGAGGTTCTTCGGTTCCTAAATGAGGAATTTGTATTGACACGGCCCGTCAACAGTTCAGTCACCTTCATAAAAATTGTGGCAAAGTCTTCAGCTAGAATTCCAGGTCGAACGGAACAGATTATTCAAGGCTCAACCCATCAGAATACCACCTAGACGATTACTGTTGGGGCAACAACAGGCAGTCGAGGAAAACATTGAGTCCATGTTACAAAATTGAGTTATTGAGCCATTCATCAGCCCATGGTCTGCTCCCGTCGTGCTAGTTAAAAAGAAGGATGGAACCACCGATTTGCGTGGATTACAGAAAACTGAATGATGTCACGAAGAAAGACAGCTAGCTATCCACTACCCCGAATCGATGTCACTTTGACCACACTAGCAGGCTCCCGTTGGTTCTCCACACTAGCCCTAAAAAGTGGATATTGGCAGGTGGGTCTACACGCAAACGACAGAGAGAAGACAGCGTTCTCCACCAGTAAAGGGTTGTTTCAGTTCACGGTCATGCCCTTTGGGTTATTTAATGCACCCGTTACATTTGAGAGGCTAATGGAGTATGTACTGAGCGGGTTAACATGGAGGACGTGCTTGGTATACCTCGACGACATTCTAGTCATGGGTCACACATTCGACGACCATCTGAAGAACCTGGGCGAAGTATTCTCCAGAATTAATAACGCCAACCTGAGACTCAATCCGAAGAAGTGTTCCTTGTTCCAAAAGAAGTAGAGTTTTTGGGCACGTAGTGTCCGAGTCAGGAATCCGCACCAACGAAGACAAGATAGAAGCCATCCGTGATTGGCCAGTCCCAAGATACAAGCATGAACTCCGAAGCTTCTTGGCCTCTGTTCATACTACCGGCGTTTTGTTGAGGGATTTGCCACCATCGCCGCCCCTCTACATCGGCTGACCACTGAGAAAGAGACCTTCCATTGGAATCAGGATTTCGAAACATCATTCAGGGGACTGAAGGCAGCAGTATGTTCCAGCCCAATCCTAGCCTTTCCTACACAGTCGGCAAGTTCATCTTAGACACTGACGCCAGCAACCCAGGTTTGGGGGCCGTCCTAACACATGTGCAAGATGGTGAAGAGAGGGTGATCGAGTATTACAGCCGTGGATTCTCGAAACCGCAAAGGAATTATTGCGTTACCAGAAAAGTACTTCTTGCAATAATAAGGGCTATAGACCATTTCCACAAATACCTCTATGGTCGTCATGTCTTAATCCGAACGGATCATGCCACACTCAAATGGCTGCTGGACATGAAGACACCGGAAGGACAACTGGCCAGATAGATGGAGAAATTACAGCAATACGACTTCAAGGTGGAACACCGTGCCGGCCGTTTGCACAATAATGCCGATGCCCTATCCAGAAGACCCTGTAGAGCGGAATGCGGACATTGTCTAAAGACGGAACAGCGAGAGGGTATCTCCATCAGGCAGATCCGAGTGCAGGCCAATGAAGACTGGACAACGGAACAGTGCATCCAGGACCAAATGGCTGATCCAGACATCGAACCAATCTTGTCACTCAAAACGAGAGGGGCACCCAGGCCACGATGGGACGAGGTAGCTAGATACTCCGGCGTGCTGAAAAAATCGTATGGGCTCAATAGGGGACTCTCTAAGGAGTAGACAATGGAATAGTAGAAAGATTCAATAGGGACCTTGGAAACAACAACCTATCAAGGTCGTCAGCAAATAAACCAGCGTCATTGGGATGAGCATATTCGCCTATTCCTGTTGGCATATCGCTCTGCCGTAATAAATAGTACAGGCCTGGGACCAAGCCAGGGTCCTATTGGGAAAGG